>WURV02154489.1:0-16698 GCA_011762755.2 Epimenia babai
AACATCAATCAATTAACCCTTAGCAGACTGTTGCAGAATTGTTATAGTAATGTCCTGTGGTAATAGCGTGGTAAGGGACTAAAGAACGAAACTCCCTACAGCATGAGCTGGCGAATATAGCGCAACTGAGAATTCTGTCTATCGTAAGATTAGGTTGCTAAATATTGTATATATGAAACAGGAATGATGATGTACCAAGAAATAAAGTATAGCCCCCATCCGCCTTGATGAATATGAGTTGTAGCGAAGATGTATGTCAAAATGAGTATTGGAAATGGGCAATATACATGAAAAGGAAAGGTTTTAGCAAGACATCTTTGACGATAGTAAATGTCAGCCGCAAATACAACATTGTTTGCCTCATATTACCCTTTTGAGATATACATAAGCTATACAAATCTGTCTCGATCATTCAAGGATGAAAACGTAGCTTAATTAATATATCGTATATGTAAAAATTTGTTGATGGGAATACAAAGCATGAAAACCGTGAAATCAGTCTGTAATCGCGCATTTACATCATATGTAAAATAACGCATCGCTGGATCGAATATAACTAAAAAATGGATTTATGCAGAGTTTAACGGACTTCTTAATATATACGGCATACAATAACTATACACAGTAACATCGTTTGTGAAGGAACCGTACAATTTACTGGAAAAATACGGGGTGAGGCAGATGGAGAACGAGACTACTTGGGATACCGGTTTAGGTCCAAGTTCCCGATAAGCTGATTTTTAATGTACTACATGGTAACTGCTCCCCCCCTCCCTGTAAATTCTCCATGCTGGCTAACACCCAGAATTCCCCGCTCAGACAAGAGACACGTCGCGTCACAGACCATAGAAAGGGGGGGGGGCTGTAATAAATGCTATTGAAATGCACACTTTTTAAAAAAGTTTTTGATCGTTTTTGTCTACTATAAACAGTTGAATATGAACACGAACACCCCGTATTTTTGGGAACAAAAGTTAGTTTTAAATAAATGTTGTAACCTTAACCTGAATAATCTATTGAGAGGAATAGATTACTAACTGAAGGTAAAAGGAAAGCTTATAGTGTTACTCGAGTAATGGTAATAATATCAGTCAATCGTGTTCATAATTTTGCCTCCTTATATCAATATGAAATGGACAATTACCCACTTAAAAAATCTTCTGTTTTCAATCCTGAAATTATCATATTGAAGTTGTAACATTTTTCAGTAATAGCTGCATTCAAGATTTACACCCTGCTGAACCAATCCGATCTTACTGAACCGTGTTGGCTGGTATAAATACGAGCAACGGGCTGGTACAATCCGCAGAATGAAACATTATAAAATTTTCATGTAGGCGAAGATTTTGCAAAAATCACTCGGCATACAGATGCCAATTCTTCAGAATTGAGCCTCATTGTCGAGTAACTGGTAGAACAGGTCCTTAATCACAATAAAATAATTGTTTTGTCTTCTACTGATAAAATGTATCCACTCTAAACTTTCTCACATTATACATATTATATATCGATCAAGAACAAAATGTTAAAAACTCACCGTATCTGTATTGAAGATCTTCCTCCATTATTGTTCAACTTCGTCCTTTGCCAGCTACTCTGATTGGTATTTCTCGCTTCGGGTTTTCAGCGAGCTCGAATGTTACTGTATATCCAATAGTACGGAGTACCGTAGTTACTATAACTCGGTACTCTTATTATCCTTCAGAATCAGCCACATTTACGAGGTGAAAATATCAGTGCCGCAATCTCTTGTTAGTCTATGTTTGTTATTCCACGGTGTCCCTGGGGGATGCGGGATGTTTGCGCTAGACAACAGATATACGTTTTAGTATACAAAGATATATCAGTGAGATATGTAAACACTTACTTCAAGGTGGATACAACATTCAGCACATTTAGCGTCCCGGTAAGCTAAACTAATAGATTCTTTTGTTTCCTAGAATTTCTTCTAGGCATTAAGAGAAATGAACTTTTACTCTTCTATACACGAACACCCCGTATTTTTGGAAACAGAATTTCGTTTTAAGGAAATGTTGTTAGCCTAACCTGAATAATCTATTGAGAGGAATAGATTACTAACTAAAGGTAAGATGAAAGCTTATAGTGTAACTCAAGTGATGATATTAATAATGCCAGTCAATCGTATTCGCAATTTTGCCTCCTTATATCAATATGAAATGTACAATTACCCACTTAAAAATCTTGTTTTCAAGCCTTTTATACATAGACACGCAGGAAAAATCCATTGTTTCTGCGGATTTCATCTGGCAATCTTTCGCACGAAAGCAATGCACTGCCCTCTATCTATTGACACTGAGCCACCACCTCACCAAGGTCCTCAGCTTCGGATGACAAAAAAAGAAAAATCTCTTATCCTTTATACATCTGAATTTAGCGACAATCATTAGAGATGGAAAAAATGCACAGAAAGAACCCTATACCTCTGAAGGGATTGGAACCTACGACCTCCAGATAATCGGTCCAGCGCTCTACCATGATAGATGGAAACAAATGCGTAGAAAAAACCTATAGCTCTGATGGGACTCGAACCCACGACTTCCGGATAACCAGTCCAGTGCTCTACCATGGTAGATGGAAAGAAAGGCGCAGAAAAAAAACATATACCTCTGATGGGACTCGAACCCACGACCTCCAGATAAGCGGTCCAGTACTCTACCATGATAAAATGGTAGAGGTATCAAGTTTGAATTCTGGCAAACCATGGATTTTTCATGGATACAGAAATTCAACCAAATATTTATGCTGGAATATCTAAAAGATAAAGTATAAAATTACAAGGGTTTTAATGAAGCAATAAATGTGACTGACATTTACTACCATTATTGAAGTATGTAGTACTAAAACTTTGCCTTGTACTTCATCTCTATCTATTTTATCAGTTTCCTTTATTAATAGCGCTTCTTGTATCAATACCGCTGGCATTTACAAAGCAAAAGGTCAGCAGTACACCTCTCGGCTAAATCACGTGTCTATAAGAATTGCTCAGCATATCAAACCTCTCCCCCCACAGTCCATGCAACTCTCGGGTATCACAAGATTAAAATAATCAATATTAACATATGTGGCTGAGAATTCATACTACTCACCAAGGCCTAACAGCAATGGTATCAACAAGCCCATAGACGTGTAGGTATTCAAATTATTTAGGTCATATCCGCAATTCAAATCAAGGTGAAATTCGTGATTATAGAATTGACATCTTATTGCCATGTGAAGCAATATTCTACAATATCGTGTTAACTTTGACCTTTTTTCAAGCCAGCCTCAGTACTGATAAGACAGCTACGAAAAAAACCCCGCAAACCCTAAATTGTGCAAGTGACGTAACATTTCATTTAAAATAAAAATGGAATTTTATTGTGTCTTTATCTAATTTTAGGCTTAAAATAAAAATGGAATTTCATTGTCTTTATCTAGCTTTAGGCTTAAAATAAAAATTTTGTCTTTATCTAATTTTTGGCTTAAAATAAAAATTGAATTTCGTTGTGTCTTTATCTAATTTTACGCTTAAAATAAAAATGGAATTCAATTTTGTTTTCAATTAATTTTAGTCTTTGAAAAATGAATTCCTTTGTGCCTTTATCTAATTTTAGGCTTAAAATAAGAATGGAACTTCATTGCGTCTTTATCTATTTTATTTCGATTAATCATCTCTTCTAACATTCACCACGATTTTATCGTAATTCTCCTAATGAGCCAAAATTTGCGAGCGGTCTGCTTAAAATTAACTAATAAACGCAAAGTGAAAAACTCTATAATGCAAGTCATTAGTGAAAAAACCTAGACAGGCTCCTTTTGTGAGGAATCCATCTTATAATAGTCGGAGAATCGCAGTAAAAATATCAACCATTGAAGTATTTTGTAGCCACATTGTGAAAATAAGAATCTAAAATTGACAAATCCTTGGACTACAATAATAAGTAAATATCAGATAACAGTTACTGTTATATTATATACAATAAAAATGTTATACGGTGACTATTATATGGTCTATAATTATCAATATATCGAACAATTACCTAGTTCTTTGTTACACGGCTATATCATTACAATGAGTAGTGATAACAGAAGCAAACATATTCATCAACTAACGCGATAAAAGTTAACCAACTTTGCAACAGGCACGCTCATTAATATCATAGTTCGGGTGGATTAGTGTTGTTTGCGTCTACAGCTGCCTCCCCAGCCTGGCCCGCATCCAATATTAATTAAGTACTCGCTGCTGGCCAGCTATTGTATCCTGGTTAGGGATGACACGATTAGCCAATATGGATTAGCCAAATTTGCGATATGGCATTGACACACTAACTATCCGAAAACAACGGGGAGCGGGGTTTAGCGGTTAGATCATTGGATTTGTATCCCGAAGATCCCCGCTCCAGTCAGTATGTATGTATGTATGTATTTATAGGCTGATTACCGAAGTAATCGTTGTGATAGGCCATCATAGGCCCTTTACAATGCTAGACTATTAATGTGGATAACACGACAATCTGATTAGCCTCACTTATAAGGGGTGGGGGAAAAACACTGTCTGGGCAGACAATTGACCTTTTTCCATTCACGCCACTGGTTCTAAATGTCTACATGTGAACGACATATGTCGTTATGCTCCGGTAAGTCTATGATAGGGCCAAGCTTATTTAAAATTAGATGATTACACAGCGGGGAGATAAGCGACATAGAGAGCACATATAGAGCATCTGAAGCACAGCAAACGTCACAGAGAAAAAGCCCAAACAGAACCACACTGCAAGGGCTACCCAGACCCCCATGGGCAATGGGGTTTAAGGCATTTTCAGCCAAAACGCAACAGTTAGTATACTGGTCAGAGCAGGATTTGAACCAGGGACCCCTGGATTCAAAGTCGAATGCTCTAACCACTACACCAGCTGCCCCCTTCCAGTCAGTATACTACCTGTGGCGTTTTTCGAGCAAAGCGTGCCCTAAACCCTTCTGTCCACGGGGGTCTGAGTAACCCTTGCAGTGAGGTTCTGCAAGCGCTTTTTCCTTCTGACGTAGCAGTGCTTCAGATGCGCTCTAGATGGTCTCTAGACCACTTAGGTCCTTGCTACCCCATCATCTTATAAATAATCAACAATCATAAACTGAGCGGATTGTGTAACATGTAGACTGTTTGTAGGCATTAGGAACCAGTGGCGTTAACCCTTAACACTCATTCAACGAATTGTATTGCTGTGGTAATGTGATGTACCGATGTCAGTGTGGTAAGAGTTAATGAACGAAGGTTAACTCTCTGCCGAGACCCAGTGGTTTTTCACGATGGTATTTGTCATGTTCGCCGCGCAGGCGAGGCGTATGAAGGACCAAGAATTGCATACGCAAGGATTACCTCGCTAATTAGCCTACCTCTAATTAACCTGAAACCAACATAAACTTACCTGTTCCATATCTCGCATTGATGATTTCAACAGCGAATGTGCTATTTGATTTTCCTGTTGTTTCCTCGAGACGTCTGGTTGAATTAGAAGTCATAACCAAACCTATGCATTTCAGCGTGAGATAGTAAAAAGTGGTATGTTAACGGGGTAGCCAATGTGGTTCTCTGAATAGCTGGAAAGAATTGCACCGAAAACCTATACCTCTGATGGGACCTGATAGGATCTGATGTCCCATCATAGGTTTTTTCTGATGTCCCATCAGAGGTATAGGTTTTTTTCTGTGCATTTCTTTGCAGCTCAAAGGTGGGTAGCTTTCTAGAACCTACCTTCTGTCAAAATTGATGATTTTCTTATATCTTTCTCCTAGAGGCTGTCTATTATGGCTATTACATAAGTGTAGAAGGCATGGACACAGGGTTAGATGTTATCGCAACAAACTCTCTCGCACAACCTTTGAAACAACTGCCTGTCAATAAGAAAATATCCTATAAAAAGCTGTAGCCTATTGGGGCTATAAAAAGCTGTAGCCTATGGGGGCTATAAAACGCTGTAGCCTATTGAGGCTATAAAAAGCTGTAGCCTATTCAGGCTATAAAAAACTGTAGCCTATTTGGGCTATAAAAAGCTGCAGCCTATTGGGACAAAAAGCTGTAGCCTATTTAGGCTATAAAAAGCTGTAGCCTATTTGGGCTATAAAAAGCTGCAGCCTATTGGAAAAAAAAGCTGTAGCCTATTGGGGCTATAAAAAGCTGTAGCCTATTGGGGCTATAAAAAGCTGTAGCCTATTGGGGCTATAAAAGCTATAGCATATTGGGGCTATAAAAAGCTGTAGCCTATTAGAGCAATAAAAAGCTGCAGCCTATTGAAGCTATAAAAAGCTATAGCATATTGGGGCTATAAAAAGCTGTAGCCTATTGGGGCTATAAAAAGCGATAGCATATTGGAGCTATAAAAAGCTGTAGCCTATTGGGGCTATAAAAAGCTATAGCTCATTGAGGCTATAAAAAGCTGTAGCCTATTGGAACTATAAAAAGCTGTAGCCTATTGGGGCTATAAAAAGCTGTAGCCTATTGGGGGCTATAAAAGCTATAGCGTATTGGGGCTATGAAAAGCTGTAGCCTATTGGGGCTTTAAAAAGCTGGAATAAGAAAATAAAGCCTAGACTAGCTCTGTTACAGAGTATCTGCTGTTTGCGAGTTGACTTTTGCCTGTCATAAAATCTTCACCAACTCCTATTTCTGTTTATTGTTGGAGTACCGCCGGAATTAAAATTGGCAGACTTTAATTATCATCATTCACAGATGCTATTCTAGTGTCCTGGCTTACAGTTGTTGTCTATAAATGTTGTACTTTACTTTCCTTTTATGATGCGTTTATCGGTTAAATGCCGAATATTGAACATCGCGACATATACAGAAATCTATCATATCGTGTCATCCCTACCAGCTCAGGGATTCGCCGATGCTTTTACAAGACCACTTCCTGTGGAGGCACCAGTGATGTATAATACCGGTTGAATTACACATCGCTTTTTTAATTGCCTGAATCGACAATGTTATAGTGTACATGCCTGCTATTGATCAATAATTCCTGTACTGACCAGGTAATCACTGCGAGAAGTGGGAAAAATACACCGAGAAAAAATACACGCGATATAATGCATTATGCAAATTCCCAACTGCATTTGAATATGCCATAAATCATCTACCTGTCTCGTTCATTCAATTCTCGAAAAAAAATTTCATTTGCGAATAGAAGCAAAGGTCTGGGAAAAGCATGTAGGATATCAATTTTATAAACCGTACTCTAAAACCCTTTGAGGAGAATGCCAATGTGCCTACCTATAGCTACATAAACCTAAACGATATATATAATATGAAAAAAAAACACATTTTGAATTTCCCATGATCGAACCATCCATTTTTATATGTGTTATTTAGAGTGGGTTTGGGGTAGGTTGTGGGTAGGGGCATATTTAGTGGGTGTAATGAAATGAAGCCCGAACCATTTGTAGCAGTGGGCGTGGTCGATGTTCAGTAGTTTGTGGGTGTAGTGTATCTAAATGAATGATGTACGCACTATTACATGCAGTGGGTGTGGTGGGTGTAATGTGTGGGTGTAGTGTATCTAAAATTATCTTCTACTTTTACATTCAACTACACTCTACTCTTCAATGCTCTCCCTCTTGATATCAAAACATCTCCCAACAGCTGTATAGTTTCGTTTTAGTTTCATTATCTTATTCAATAAAACGAAATTACATAATTTATATCACAAAAAACAATATGAAGGAAAATAGTATATAAAGTAATTATGCACAGAGGGTTTATGCAATAGTCATATCGCTGATAAAAAACTACAGTGAAACCTGCTCTAACAACCACTCGTATACAGCGACCACTCCTCTTAAGCGACCGCCTTTCGGCGGTCCCGAACATTTTCGGTATATAAGTACACTCAAGGTATTAAGAGAGCACCTGTCTTAAGCGACTGTTTTACGCCGGTCCCGCGGACGGTCGCTTAATACAGGTTTCACTGTATTCCCAAATTTGGAGATTTTCTTTGCGGGTAAAGTTCGTCAGCTATAATATACACTTGGACAGTTTATATACAAAACACTATTTATCCAATTTTTTAGAAACAAAGATTATTCACATATTTTAATATTACCTACTGGGAAGGGACATTACCGTGGAATTGTTCCATCGCACGTTTTAGTTAGACACGTCGTGACATGCGACGAATGTAATTGGGTATCTAAGAAATCAGATATTTACCAACGTATGGACCAGAAATGTGGAAAATGTCGAATAGTGGATATATCGCATTTTGAGGATAAACTATTCAGTTGTATATAAAGTTTTAGTAATGTTCTTGTTCTCTTATTTTTTATTCTTAATATCTCAAGTGCTGTCTTTCCTTTAGATATTCTAACTGTAGAATGGCAAACTCAACAACCCACATCTCTTTAAGGGTTGAATTTTAATGAGACTTGATTTATAGACTTTAACCCCGCTAAACACGAATATATCCTTACAAAATACATGCTAAAAATAAACAATTTACCTAGACTGAATTTACTTATACTTTTATAATAATGACTTTATTGAAAGCCATCTTTACATTCCCCAGATATAATCGTCTGACTTTCTGTGCACAATCTTGGTTTGCACTAGGGTGATTCCCCCATAAAAATAGATGAAATTAAAGATTTCAGCGACATTTCATATACATCAGTCATAATATTATACTATAGCTTTTTATTACATTTTACTTCCCAATATATTTTGAAAGAATCAATAGAATAACAAGGCTATTTATATAACACCACATCCTTTGACGTAATGTTCAGTTGCGGGTCTCAGATGATAAAAACATCAGCAAATTTCACAACACTTGATCGCAGGATCCTGCCATTTTGTATTTTCTCGTTATAACAGCATGCCTTTTCTATTATGGGCCTTGCATTTGGAATAAACTTCTACTCAAAATCCACACAACAGTGAACCCAAAGACAATAAAGGGCACATTGAAAGTTACGCATTTATTTAGCGCACCAGTCCAATACATGTCAAACTTTGATTATTTTACAAATTATAATTATTTATATCATATCCGTAGATTGTAAAGTGCCCGTGGCAGTTTTTAAGAGACACTAAAAAATCTATATGTTATTACGACAAACTATATTTCATTTTCGTTATAATGCGATAGTTTTTCACTTCCTTCATTGAAAATCTTCGCGGCTATAACATCTTGTGCTCAGATAACTCAGCAACGACATGCTCGATTGGACACTCTGGAGCCGAATAACAAATAGCTCATACACTCATTTCACACCCTTGGCTTTATTCAAATCCCGATATTCTAAACGGCTGGATTTATAATATAATAAAGACGCATTGAACGAATTTGCTCGGTTTCGCTTTCGAATCTTCCTTCCCGTATTTGGCGCCACGTGTCGGGATACGAAGGGTATTTCCCCTCGTATACCACATAATAAAATTTCATCTCGCGAAACGGTTTCACAATAACCACGTCGAAGGTCTCATGGTCGTTAATGTATTCACGAAGCGTTGGGTATATTGTGCAATGTGTTCGGCCGTTCGGCCAATATCGAACCCTTGAGACGAAGACTAGTATCCTGCCCCACGTTACAATAAAACGTGGCTTACTACTATTAACCAAGTGCATAATAGGAAAATGCATTAAATCACAAAATGTAGGCAGGGCACGAATAACTGATTTTTTTTTCCGGATCTCGCACGGATCTCAATTTGCATATTATACGAAAAATTTGCATCTCGATTATTAGTTTTAAATCGCTCACACGGGTGAATAGTTGATTTTACCATGCTTTATCCCAAATATATGCGTGAAACGCAAAAACTTCATCATGTAACTTTGTTGTTAAAGGTTGAATTGACACATATCTTGATGAAGCCTAAGCAACCAAATGGGTATATCTTTGCGTTAACCCTTACCACACTGACATCTGTACATTACATTACGATACCAATGCAGTCATCTGACAACAGAGTGCTAAGGGTTAAGAAGTTTCAGCTCGATGCAAAGTTAACAACTGGATCTAAATGACCATTTTTTAAAGATGATGTCTTCATTTTGCGCCATGGATGTCGATATGATCTTCCTCAATGTCTTAGCTATGTCCATCAGCATTAATAACACACAAACTTCAGCTTTAAAATAACAATATGCGTTACACAACGAGCTAACTGCGGAAAACTCAAAACACATTCTGTCAAGCCGACAAATTTATTTCTTCTTTACTCCAATGGATATATTTTTGTTGACGATCTGATGTATGCAGGTAAAAAGATTCTTTACATGGTTTAACTCAATAAGATTATTTCATCGAAGCCTGTACAAGTCTGTGGTCAAGCCAGGCTGCATATTATATGCCAATTAGCAACACAATAGGGGAAGTAACTAGTCGAGTGGTACAAAAATAGGACTCGTAACCGAAAGGTGGTGGGTTCGAAACCGCCCACTGCTTGACTTTTCTGCGATGATCCTCAGCAAGTCATTTATCCCCGATTGTTGGAGTAAACCCGTTTTCAAAATTAGTGGATGCTCGATATTATCTTGACGGGTTGATATGAAACGAAATGGAATTTATTTGAATAAAGGGTACTTAGTAGCTTGGCTGTCGAACACACTTTACATATGGCAATAGAATAGCCTAATGGTCTAAGACTATAATGTAATTATTTAAATTATATGAAATTAATACTTAAAAGTATACAGATCAATGTTTGATACGATCATGTACATTAACATTAAGCATGAAGTAGATAACAATGTTGAATAATACAGTAGAAAGGAATAATATGCGAATGTTTTGTATATGCACTGAATAGCTACCATTAACATTTCATTGTTAACTGAATCTGAGTCTTTATAGGTCTATAGATGTACGTACTTTACCTTGGATACAGAGTATTGCAGCAACAATAACATGTGTGTGACTTTAGTCGCCCTGCTCAGAGTCTTGAAATCTTTAGCGGGAAATATTAGAATGTCAAAGGTATTGTATACACGCTGAATAGCTGCCATAAACATTCTTTGTATACTGCGTCGGAGAGTCTTTACTGGCTGATACATGGGGGTCTTCAAATGCAGCGCGCCGTTACTCAGGTACTTTAATACACCCCTAATTAGTTGGTTTTCCCAACGGAGGTTCACTCCGCAGATTAAGAACCCGAAATAATCAATTCTATTCACTGACTAACGACAAGACAGACGCTGTCAATCAGTAATGCGATATTTTGGTGAGAGAACTGCGCGTTCCAGTCAATCGCAGAAGTAATATTTATCGATGTCTCGCGCTAAATAATGCCTGTACGGAATACGGAGCGAAGAAAACCCCGTGGCATGACTAAAATTGTCTCAATCGATAACCGTGGGTCGCGCGGTTGAGTGGACCACACCTTACTTACGTAAATTAACTGTTTAAAATAGAACAGATGAGAAGTTGATTAATCACATAAACGGCATTGAATAAGGACGCTGCGTATATGCGGCATTGAATTCATGTATTTGAGGCCAGATAAAAATCCCTACTTAAACCAACTTTGGTAGTTGTATCATATTTGCCAGAAAAACTCATCATTACTAGGTTACTACAGTTACAAAGTGAAGATCCTTATTTACACTGACTACATACTATTTATTATATACTACCGATTACATACTACTGATTACATACTATTGATTAAATACTATTGATCACCTGCTATTGATTACATACTATGATTACACACTGTTGATTACATACTATGAATAGTTTCGTATGTATTTAGCAATAAGTTAGTATTAAGTGGTTATCATGTCAAACATTGGGCCTTTGAAAAAGGTAAGTTTTCTACTGCGATTAACATCATGAGTCTAACATATTGCGGGACAACGGTCAACATGATAAATACGTTAACCTCATTTCTTAACGAGGGACCACGATTTAAATGATGAACGGGTTAGCCTCATTTCTTATCGCGGGACTACGGTTAAACTAAACAATGGGTTAGCCTCATTTCTTATCGCAGGGATCCAGTTAAGATGATGAACGGGTTAGCCCCATTTCTGATCGCGGGACACCGGTTAAAATGAACAACGGGTTAGCCTCATTTCTGATCGCGGGACTCCAGTTAAGATGATGAACAACAGTCAAACAGCACTCTTAACACTCCTCATTCTCGACGGGTTAATTTTGGTGACCAGGCCTTTGCAGTCGCTTCACCCATACTTTTTAATTCTCTTCCGTCACACATTTGACAATGTACAGAGCTAAATACCTTTAAATCCAAACTTGAAACTTTTCTTTTTTCTACTGTTTTTTGCCAAGTTGACCGTGGATAATTTTATAGTGCAATAATATGTAATTTACTGATATTTTATGTTTTTCGTGTAATATTTAACATAGTTTTACAGCGTTTTTATATGTCTGACATTGCAAATCTGCAATCTGTGCTGTAATATTTTTAGTTATATTTTCTTTATATGTGATCTTACTCGATATGCCTATTTTACTTTCGATTTATTCATGGTATACCGAGTTCGATTTTGAACCGTATTCCATGTGTTTCAAGTTAATCATAATAACTATAAATTTGTCAAGTGTCTTTGATAGCCATGTGGTAAAAGGGCACTATAAGTCAATAAAATTTCATTTCACCTTATTTTATTCAGACCGAAATGGGCAGAAAATGGCAACGGGGGCAGTAGTCTGTTTACATAAGCCCGTTTTTACTCAAGTAGATATAGTTACTTGATATGAAGGCACCAGAGGTACAGTGAATTAAAGCGCAGCTTTTTTATGGAGGAGGTTACTATTTTGATCAGGCACAAACAACGCCTGACAGCATATGAAATATGAAATTGTGAAAACATCGCACAAACAACGCCTGACACAATATGAAATATAAAATTGTGAAAACATCGCACGAACAACGCCTGACACCATATGAAATATGAAATTGTGAAAACATCGCACAAACAACGCCTGACACAATATGAAATATGAAATTGTGAAAACATCCCACGAACAATGCCTGACACCATATGAAATATGAAATTATGAAAACATCGTTCTATTATCTTCGAGCGCCAACGTCAGCATTTTCTAGTTTACACTTGTGTACATGATACATGAATAAACTGCGTATCCGTGCCTCTGCCTATGATAATGAGTTAATAGAATAATGCAATTAATGGAAACCGTTAGAAAAAATCACTGATAATATGCAAAGTACTCTATTATCTACGGATATTACAATCACACGTAATTAGAAGTAAAATGATTGGAACTTGATATGAACCAAATATTTTTATGATCCGGTACGACCGCAAGTAAACAAGATGTAAAAGACACTGATAATGTAGTGGTTGTTTTTTCATGTAAAAATAACATCGTTGATAGACGCAGGATCTACCCACCCTCCTCAGCGAAAATCCATTGCGTATTTACCGGCAATTTTTGTTGATAGTAATACATCGCATTCCTATATACCCGCTGTGTATGTAGACACAACGTTCATTTACACCCCCCACCCCCTAACCATGCCGGTGTTCATTTATCCTTCGTTCAGTTCGTCTTCGCAGATAAGATCGTTACGACGTTGCCACCGCAAAATCGCGTATATTGATGGATACCTATTTCTATAGATTTTTTGTATTCGAATGCTCAGCTAAAGTGTAAAAGCAAATGCCACTTTACGACTTTGGCGATGGATAAACACAATACGTACACGTCTCTCCTACTCTTCCAATTCTACAGTACTCCAGTTTTATTGATACAAATATGATATATGTCCAAATATGATAGAGGAGAGGGGGGGGGGGTGAGATAGCCGACTAGCCATGTATTGTTATGATGTAAATAATGATTACTGTTTATCGTTTATTGTTTATTACGAATGCAAATATACAAACTAGAGTATTATTGCTGTACAGAGTGTATATACATGTAGGACAATAAGATATGGTAGTCATGCAATGTTAATATATAGGGAGCGTATAAACCTGTAGGGCAATATAATATGTTAGTCATGCAAAGTTAATATATAGGGAGCGTATAAACCTGTAGGATAATACAATATGTTAGTGATGCAATGATAATATATAGGGAGTGTATAAACCTTTAGGACAATATAATATGTTAGTCATGCAAAGTTAATATATAGGGAGCGTATAAACCTGTGAGACAATACAATATGTTAGTGATGCAATGTTAATATATAGGGAGCGTATAAACCTGTAGGATAATACAATATGTTAGTCATGCAATGTTAATATATAGGGAGTGTATAAACCTGTAGGACAATACGATATGTTAGCCATGAATATGTTAGTCATGCAATGTTAATATATAGGAGCGTGATGTTATTATGTTAGCCGCGTGATATTAGTGTATCGGACACTGTACAAGATAACTGTATTAGCTATGTGGGAAAGCTGTTTGATTACAAAAAGTGACAGTTTTGATTGAAATTTCATGTACTTTTCCCGATGCAGTAAGACAGATACTATGATGATAGTTCGTAGCTATAATAAAGGGGACAAGCGTTGCTAAATATCTAAATGAACAGGAGAAAGAGTGCCCCTGTAGCTGAGTTGGTAAAGCACTGGACTGGTTATCTAGACATTGTGGCTTTTAGTCCCGTCAGAGGTATAGGGTTTTTTCTGTACATTCCTCTCCAGTTATTCAAAATCCCACATTGGCTACCCCCATTGACGATCTATGAGGGCACGAATTCTCCTATCAGACGAAGGGAGTCTGCGAAATGCAGCATCATTGTTAACATCGCTTAACCCTTTGCACTCTGTTGTCACAGAATTATATTGCTATAGTAATAGGATATACAGATGTCAGTGTGGGAAGGGTTAATTACATTGATTGCGAGGATCAGTGAAATTGGTTAATTTGGTTTAACCTATCAATGTCCCTTTTTCAATGTAGTCCTGTGATTTGACGGTGATTTATTGGGTCCTCTTTATGTACTTGTATCTAATCCATTCGAAAGTCGATTCCTGCTTCAGGGCATGGCATCATTAACTGTCGCACATTCAGTGACTCACGCTAGTCTGTGAAAATGTAAAATATTTTCTAAGCCACGAAAACCGCATCTAGCAGCGGGGATGTCTGCGCGGCCTTCTGCGGAGACTTCAAGTACCGTACTTATTACGAAATGATGTTACCGCTTCGATTGTTGTGCAGCATCCGTTAGAATGTACCGACTTTTACCACTACCGCTAAACACGATGTCGATATCTATGGCAATGCGGCTAAATGCAAATATCAGGTATTCGAGACGCTAAACTCTGACATTTTAAGGCGCTACTGCTACTTCGAGTTGGTGGAGGAAAAAAATTATCGATAACGCCAGCTACTGATACTATGCGGGTTATTTGTTACTATGGTCGACGGGGGTTCCGACGCTCTACGGACAGTTGGACACGTCTATTACCGATTTATCTCGCTCTCTCACTGTCGACTACGAAATATTCCACAGCGCCTCGACACTGCGCGATCAACATCGGAAGGGTTGCACGCATCCGTGCAGTCACGTGACAGATTAGGGAGGCTAGAAGAAATTTTCGCTCACTTTATTTAAACTAAATTCCGAATCTGAATGAATTAATAGGAAGAATTTATCAATGGTTTTTATGACTACAAATTAACTTTTAATTGTTAAGGTGATATAGTCCAAAAAGAAATCTGGTTAGCGTTAGTCAGTCATTCATTTCTTTCTGTTTCTACCGTAGCGAACATGTGATATTGTTCCCTTAATCTAAAGATAAGTGGGTGCAGTGAACTACGTCGGTCCGGCCGCCAATTTTCCGCCATGAAACCCGAAAGACCTAAGTGGAAAGCACATCGCCAGACACCGCAATGCTAACACTAACCCAAATCCCAAGCAGGACTGACCGATTTCAGCGCACCGATAAATGTCCACTCCGAGTTATTATGGACAACGTTTATATAAAACAAACAAACGATTTGATTGTTTCGAATGTTCATGGATTCACATTCATACAGTAGCAGATATACATGCACCTAGATACTAAGACGTAACATATAATTGCGGTAGCACTAACGCTAGACGTGTTCAGAATCGATTGCTTTATGAAACCTGACCAGAGACTCAGAACATGATTTAATAGTACTACGGTATAAGCCTCGTAAAAGCCAAAGCTCTTTCGAATAATCGCATTATAGCTATAATAAGAGCTAATCATCTGAGTAGTTCGTTCCACACGAGGTAAACGTGGCAACCCAATCTCGAAATTGCGTATTTTATAGATCTTTTTACGTAGCTATCGCCACTCTAAGTATATCACATTGTGATTGACCCCTACATCAAGTCCGGGCGCAAGTTTTAGTCTATGAATAGAATGTCTCCATAAAATTATAAATATTTGCCACGAATTAAGCTCGGTAGAATATGAATATACCGTACAATTTTTCTGTATTCAAATTCCTAATAATAAGAAACCCTTAATATATCTACTTAGGACATCCAGAGAGTGCTAAGATTAATAGAATTGAATGATATCCATTTATTACACAATGCGCACTGTACGGTATAGATTAACACAACCTCAATAACGCTATTATTATTATTATTATTATTATTATTATTATTATTATTATTATGGTATTTTGAGTGCGGCTTTAGTCGTGAGTCTGCCAGTCACACTTTACAAAGCATAGAAAATAAAATTTTAAATAAAATGCAAATCTACCACAATGACATAT
>WURV02154500.1:6362-16696 GCA_011762755.2 Epimenia babai
CCATACTGTTTACTGTAGTATGTAAACTGTACCATACTGTTTACTGTAGTATGTAAACTGTACCATACTGTTTACTGTAGTATGTAAACTGTACCATACTGTTTACTGCATATATGCAGCGATGTTCAGCGCTGCCATCAACTCATGAGCCTTACTCTATCTCCATAACAACTGATATTTTCACTCCATAACAACCATTGATCTATCTCCATGACAACCGATATTTTCACTTCATAAAAACCACGATTCTATCTCCATGGCAACCGATATTCTCGCGTCATAACAACGACCGATCTATCTCCGTAACGACCGGTATTCTCGCTACTCACAACCGGTCGTACCGCGACAGGTTCTCAGCTGCCCTGCTTCAGCCGCGGGGCGAGTACGATCCGTTCTCTCAAAGAACGCTTCCATCTGAGCCAGACGGAAGAACAGCTGCAGCAGACGGTCGACGGCTTGGTCGAATCAAGCCTCCATTCAATCACAACGAAACTCTACGACGGGTTCCAGTACTTCGCCAACGGGATCTTGTGATCCCTCGATCCATGCCGTTCTCTCTTTAAAATCATTATCCTACACCCGACTACCGTAAGAACGCTGTTTTATAAAAGGTTGATTTCGTTTTATGTAGCGTAACTTGTTTTTATATGTCCACTACGTCAATAGCATATTGCTCTAAAATCTGGATAGCTATAGTATAGTTAATGTTACTCTATTTGCCAAATATGCTGGCCCTGTTAACAGAATATCGCTTCTAAGATGACATAAGCCGAACCTTACGTTTAATGTAAGTTTTGTAAAAACTTATTTTATATAGCCCCCCCCCCACCTTATTCATTACATGTCATAACTGTGAAAATAATACATTCTATTTGACATAATACATTCACAGAATACAAGGGTATCGAATGAAGGGTTATTAAAAAATTTCTAGGATATCACTAAATACACAAAATAATTTGGCCGTGTTAAGCGAATACCATCTAATAGGGCATATAACCTAGTCTTATTGCATTATTAGATAACGTAAACCCTCCTTATTTCTTTGCAAAATGACTTAATGGACGAAATAACCTAGCCTTGTTAATAGAATACTACTTGATAGATATCAGTATTATCCCACTTTACATAACATTTCTTTGACGTAATAAACCTTTAGTTTGTAGAATATGACTCAACTAGTGTAAATCAGTTGCTGTGATATTGGTTTGAAGTAAGTTCTTTCAGTATTAGGCTATCCCCTCAAACAGTAACGGGAGATGTTACCCACGCAGATTTTTGCATTGTTACATTTCCATTATCTGTGAATTCAAGGATAAAAAATATATAATATTATCCTTTCATATTATCACAATGACAAGAACTTGTATCACATTTTTGTGATGTTTCCTTCAAAAATCTCTCCTCAGTGGTGTTTGGGTGTAGCTATAAAGCAGATGAGGGTAAGTCATGTTAACCTCGCTACTCTATACAGTCAAGTTATTCGTTTATTCGTTTTTGTGTATTTGAGACTCGTGTTTTTTTCATAATTATACTATAATATACTATAATAATGCTATATTATAATAGCAGATTTCGCTTTTAGTGGAGGTCAGTAACTGATTTGTGCCAACATCCATTTTGGTTTTACTGTCTACACTGAGATTAAAAATGTATGTACTCTACTACAGCGTATCTTGGATGGGGCAATAATGGACGGAGGCTTATATACGGGTATATACGGTATATGATAGGTAGTAGAGGTAGGAGCTTATACATAGAAATAGGTAAATATGGTGAAGGATATGAGGATAGTGGATGGAGAGGTTAATATACAGGTGAATACAGTAAATAATATGGGGTTACTCAAGGTAGGAGCGTAGACACAAGTACATACGGTAATTACTGTTGGGTTAGTAGAGTTAGGAGCTTATGCTCTGGGGTAGGTAATGATGAGTTAGGTAGGGATAGGGGCTCATTACAAGTATATACGGTAAATGATGGGGTTGGTAGGGATAGGGGCTTATTACAGGTATATACGGTAAATGATGGGGTTGGTAGGGATAGGGGCTTATTACAGGTATATACGGTACGTGATGAATACAATGGGATTCATTGTGTCTTCATTTTTGTTAGGTGTTAGTAGATCGGTGTGTATATACGATTACATGATGTATATACATGGTGCGACATTATTATATGCTAATGGAGAAGATAGTCAGTAAACGGAGACGTCATATATTCGTGGTGATATGCGCTGTATCAAGACTTCCCTCGCTGTGAAGCGTAAACCATTTAACAGAACCATATTGACGATAAATAGTCGGGTTTTTGCGTTATCTTTTGCGAGACATCTGATCCTTGATAGATTAGTTAAGACATGGACCATATTTGGGGAAAAAAACTAGTAATTTTATTCTATAGACACTCATGGCAGTGTCACTGCGGATTCAGGCAGAACACTGATTGTATACTGGGTCTATCATTAGCGCCTGTAGACAGTGAAGTAGCTTGCCTGCTCATGGGGTCCAGATGGCCTCGCAGTGCGGATATGTAAGGGTTTCAATTGCACCTGACGACTTATACTCATTTACGAAAGCTTGCGTTAATCATAACCTTATCTAGGTCGACTAGTCATTAAGGTGTTACCTTTATGTTTCCTATTATACGGTATGGTTACCACGGCAACCCACATCACGTTGCTTGTATTTATCTACCGTATACGATTTATCGACGGTTGTAACATTGCTTGTTAACTTATATAATTATGCATGGGTACTTAGTTGTTACGTTTAAACTCGCGCACCGTAGATCTGTATAGACCCGCGTTTCACACCTGCGATCATCCGTTAAGTCACTTAAAAGGTTTAATATATACCTGTACATTTATATTACATGATGCACTATAATGTCGCGTATTTTTAACTTGTTTTTCCCTCCAAAGTCGACGCACCTGACCTTATGCTATTTATAAATTTAAACTCCCATACTGAGAGGATGTATCCTTATATTAAATGATGATCATAGAAAGCAGGAATTTTAGTGGAAATTAATCAATGGAATTAGAAAATGTCTGGCCATTGCCGATATTTTTTATTCCACTGGCAAATGGGGAATTTACGCATAATCCCTTCATGAATTCAAAGAATTCAAAATTGAGAGTGATTTTTGATAGAACTTCCTCTGTGACTAGTAAAAATCATTTGGCAAGCTGTGTTGGTCCCTTAAAATTATGTTATAGATGTCTCTATACGTTTTTATTCAAAGTTTTGCGCTATTTTCCACTTAAGTGGGTTATGTCCAGTTAACCAAAGTGTGTCCTATTCAGTTAGGTATGTCCTGTCCATTGTATGAAAGAAAAGCATTTAGCAAGCTGCGCTAGTGGCTTTGAAGTATATTATAAATGTCACTTTATTTTTTATTGAAAATTTGCTTTATTAATAATCTACCACCCTAGTGGTTTCCACGTCACTGAGGTATATATCGTTAAATATGTCCAGTTCAGTAATGTATGTCCAGTTCATGACACAAAACCAAGTCATACTTTTTAAACTCTCTTTTTTCTACACAAGTTCTTTATTTCCTGCTTTTGTGTGTGTGTGTGTGTGTGTGTGTGTGTGTGTGTGTGTTTGTTTGTGCGTGCGTGCGTGCACCCGTGCATTGTAATATGTGGACTGCAATATCAAATAGAGCACTAATTCATTTTTGTGGAGTCAGACAAGGCATGTACATATTCCCACTACTTTTCGACATGAGTTAAGCATTCTTTACACCATTTCATATATCATCAATGGTGGATAAATTTCATTCTTACTTCGCATGTCCCAGACATCATTTTTCAATACCGAAGAAACTCGTCCTGTTAGTGAATAATAGTGACAGCTACATGAAGGAAAAATCTTTAATAATTGCTGGTCTTAGACAGTTACAGAAATATATATCTTAAGACAAAGCAGATAATTTATGCTGAGTTCTGAGGTTCCTCCTAAGACTTGTAATCCATTATATATATATATGTACATATACACAGTATATATATATATATATATATAATGGTGAGGTTTTAATACTACTTTATTAATAATATAATATTAAATTTCAGTCGCACTAATGTTACTTCTTTATACCTATAAGTAATTTTACAAGAACCGACTTCATCACAAATCTCTCCATGCTCACGCATGGAAATCATTTTGTCCGTCATGGAAGAAACAACCTCTCTCATCAAAGGCCACATTTTGACCACTGCACCACTGACATTGTCACTAAATCTTGTCTGATTTTTACGTTAGTAATTTTTTTGTTACGGCAATTACTAGACCTGTAGCCATGTGGCACTTACCGGTATTCAATCAGGTTGTAGATTGCACTTTACAAAGTAATGAGGGCGTTTGATCTCCTGCCCTTACTATTCACGGGCAAGACCAGTTCGTCGGTTTTGGCTTCGATATTGATTGCCTTTTAAAATATATATTTACAGTATGTAGTTTTTCATTTCTTGCAAATAGCAAGGACTGCATCTGATCAAAAAAAATGTACCACCTACTCTAGCATTTGCTTATACCCACTGTTATAAAATCAATTTCTGCTGAATTCTCGTTAAATTTATCGTCAAATTATAAAATGTATTGATTCCATTTTTAGACTCTCTCTACTCTTCCACTCTCTACAAACATTGGAACATCGTACCTGTGTTCATTCTTGCCGTTATTATGGTGGAATTGTAAAAAAAATACTTATGTTGTTCTTGATAACGTTGTCGCCCACTGTTAAAATAACAAATTTCAGCTACAGTATCGTTTTTATGTATCAATATGGTAATTAGCTGGTGGTACACTGTCCAGTAAATTTGACTCCACATTCGTGATAGTAGGTTTATCTAATCACATTATTCAAAAGTGCAATGCAATTCTGTTAAAGTAATACCTTTTAACAGGATATTCCTTTTAATATAATTTTTGTGAATATTTCAACTCCTATTATGGGTATCTATTCTTTTTATCACAATATTCCTGTTTATATATTTCAGGTAATATTTTCAAGGACCAGTGTTATATTTCAGAACCAGCTATGATATTAATGCACTATATTATACTATTGCTAACCTATGTAACATAATTTAAGTCTATCCTACCGTGATTAAGATATCTCGTACCCGTTTTTGTGTTTTACTGTAAATACTAACAAATAAAGTGAATTATTAAAACCGACACTTGGCAAATATGGTCTTTTATTTGATTCCAAGTACTTTAGCATTCGAATTCAGTCATTATATTCATTATTATATTATAATACTGGCCATGTTGCATAGTTAGTGAACTTAGTGGCTAGATCATTGTAATTGAAATCCAGAACAACCTGAATTCGTCCGCCATTTGTCAATATACAACCTGTTGCATTTTCCCAGCAAATAATGCCACAGTTACTGCCCTTTAACGGATTTGAAAGATTTCACAGAAATTAAGGTAGTCACCTTTTATAGAGACAAACTAGTTTTATTGATCTCGTCGCTTCGTCAGGTTTATCCGAAAGCTTACCAAGAATGTGACAGGCATTATCCTTGACTCCATAAGTTACCATATTAGAATAACGCTCTACCCACACTGAAAATTAATTTTTGGTTATTCTAAATAATCATCCGCCATCGGACATTGTGCCAGGTGTTCGACATAGAGACGATGTTTGTTGTAACCATTGGTGTAAATGGACGAAAAGCTCTCCCAGGCTTTGTGGTCTTCGCTAAGGCATTTTCTAGACAATAATAAATTATAGTCGACCCCGTTAGCTGATACACCCATTACTGATCCGTTTCCGGGAGTGATCAACATCAACAACATGGCGGAAGAGCGGGCGTCTAATATGTCATTCGCTGCTAGGAATAAAAAAGTATACAGACATTTGTCGCGCATGGGACAGAATGGAGTTGTGCAACCGCTACTGACAGGTATGCTAATGGTTGTAGCAAAACTTCAAACCTTTAGCCTCAGTAAACCACATTTTCAGCAAACAAGAAACACAAATTATGAATTAAAATAAAATATTAATCTGTATTATTTTACTATTGTACCTATTATTCATTATGCTAATTGACGTTTATTTTAATCCTCAAACTCAAACAGCCCCAACTTATGCTATTTTCCAAATGTGAATAGCTTTAATGTAAAACGGGCAACTTTATTTACTATGCAAATATCACAGGGCATTGTCTGTGAATAACATAATTTTTGGTTATTTGAATGTTACTATTTTGATAGGCTAATGATTTTTTGGTCATTAATTTTAATACTATTTTACTTATCAGGAGAATAATTCCATTAACATAGCGCCCAATATGAATTTGTCATTAATTGTTAAATTCCAAATGTTATATAAATTATCATATATTATAAAATATACACATTTAATTATCCCACTTTGAGTCCAAAAATGAAGAATTTGTTACAGGAAAACTGGGAATAAGCAACATTTCACATAAACAGGATAATATTAAGAGGGCTTAAAGTACTTAATTCTAAGGTATAAAATTTTCAGACCTCTACCAGATAACAATGACCTACGCGTACTGGAAAGGAGGAAAGACCAACGATCAGGCTGTGTTTGATTTGTATTTTCGCAAGAATCCATTTAAAGGCGAATTCACGATTTTTGCCGGGCTAGAGGAATGCATTAAACTGCTCGAACATTTCACTTTCAGTACGAGTGGTGCGTATCTAATAACGATACTTTTCTCTCGACTTTAGTACTCAATAAAAGTCACTCTCTCAAATAATTAACATCTGTGTGCTCTTATCGATTTATTCATAGTATACCGAGTTCGATTTTGAACCGTATTCCTTGTGTTTCTAGTTAATCATAGTAACTATAAATTTGTTAAGTGTCCTTGTTAGCCATGTTTCAAAAGGGCACTATAAATCAATAAAGTTTCATTTTATTTCATTTCTTCTGGCTTTCTGATCATTTTATTATGTTAGTGGGTCCAGTCACTGTGGTTCTATAAATATCATGAGAGAAATGCACGGAAAAGAAATCAATCTTTGCTTGGGCCAGAATATACGACCTCCAGATAACCAGTGTTCTGAGTTGACTGAGCTACAGAAACAGACTTTTTCCTTGAATTTTGGATTTAACAGCCTTTAGAGAACACTCTATTTACCTACACTGATATTTAAAACCTGTCTATCATCCCAGCAATATACTCGGATATCCTCAACAAACAATGATGGAAAATTAATTGAATAGGTGCGTTCCAGTTTTTTTTTGTGTATTTCTGTCTTTATCACTTTGATAAAATTGTTGTTTTTGCTAAGGTATTTCTGACATATAATTAAATGCCTGAAATATATGCTTAAAACTTTCAGCTCCGCGTGTATGTACTACTTAGAATAGTTTTAAACCAAGTTAAATTTATTTTAATACCAGTCATTATCTCACCATGACCTATTATTTGTCTCGTTTTTGTGGGCTGTGAGAGGGTTGCAGTAAGTATTATACAGTTGGAGGAAGTATTAGAGGGCCAATACCGGCCCACAAAAAGGGGTAATCCCTGCATATTGCATACATATTTGGAGTATTAGGTTAAACTAAAGTGTCAGGGGGATGCAGATTGATAGTGAATTTAGAGAATTTTGAGTAGATGGGTACCAGCGCAGTAAGGGAGGAAAGAATTCATGAAACAGTTCATGATGATAAAATTAGTCAGCCTGGTTAACAGGTGTGGAGTTAGATTCATCACCTGGGATAGTAGAAATTCATTCCCTCGTTAATTGACGTTCTCGATGATGCAGATATCGATTACCTGAAGACGATTCTCCCGGCCGACACGGATGCGGAATTCTTCGAGTATCTTCTGAATATCGACACGCGCGATGTGACGCTCCACGCGATCCCCGAGGGTACGGTCGTGTTCCCGAAGGTACCCCTGTTGGTGCTCGAAGGACCGCTGCCGATATTACAGCTGCTGGAAACAACGATGCTCAACCTCGTCAATTACGCCAGGTGCTCGAGTTTTATCCGCATTTTGTATGTGGCGTGTGGCAGGTACGGACGAACGGGTGAGCTCAAATTAAGATCAGATTGCGAGATCAGCCTAGCAGGAATCATCGAGTCTGCTGAGAGATGAATGTCGTCCATTTTTGCGTTTTTTTGAGTCCACAATGAACTTGGTCTTGCCACTCTGCCATCTGCCCCCCGACTCCCTGTTTCTCAACTAGACCAGGCAATACAGTTCACACTCTGATCAATTAAATATGCCCCGCTCTCGCGTGCGACTTGTTCAGTTTCAGTTGGTCTTGCTGCCACTGTCTCTGTGTGTCGTGGTTGTCTGGACTTGTTTTTAGTCTTGCCGTATGTCTCGTTGGTCTAACAGACTTACTATATATCTAGCCTGTCTCGCAATTTCGCTATATGTCTCGTCTGTCTCTCAGTCTCGCTATGTATTTTGTCTGTCTCGCTATGTATTTTGTCTGTCTTGCAGATTCGCAGTATATCTCGTTTGTCACGCAGTCTCGCTATATGTCTCTGTTTCGCAGTCTCACTATCTTACTATATGTCTTGTTTGTCTCGCAGTCTCTTTATACGTCTCATTTGTCTCGCAGTCTCTCTATATGTCTCATTTGTCTCGCAGTCTCTCTATATGTCTCATTTGTCTCGCAGTCTCTCTATATGTCTCGTTTGTCTCGCAGTCTCTCTATATGTCTCGTTTGTTTCGCAGTCTCTCTATATGTCTCGTTTGTCTCGCAGTCTCTCTATATGTCTCGTTTGTCTCGCAGTCTCGTGGCCACCAATGCCGCGCGATTCCGTTTGGCTGCCGGTCCAGACGCCAAGCTTCTTGAGTTCGGCCTGCGGAGAGCTCAGGGGCCAGACGGTGGCTTGTCTGCTTCAAGATACTGCTACCTGGGAGGTCAGTTAGCGTCCAAGCTCGACCAAAATACATTACAACAACATCCACCTCGGTTTTAGTTTTACTCCTCCAAGTCCGGACTTTAAGAAGTAATTTTATCTTGGCACATCATCATCACTTTACAAAAATTCTCTCCCTTACGGCATTCATAAACCAACTTGTCCGTCTGCTGTTCAACAAGATTAATAACGCTCACGAGCATGCGAGCATTATCCTAGCAGACGACTTAAAGCTAGCCTTACTACTAAACTTCATTTTTTTGACATTTATCACTCTAAAGCTAAGCAATGATAGCAAGAAGATAGCAAATTAATTTTATATATTTTTATATATTTCAATACTCATATGGACATTTCTCTCACTACACTGGTATTTTATTCTTAAGTGACATTGAATGCTTATTAGGAAATTTATAAATGACTCTTTATTAATATTCAAATATATAACAAAGCAGAGCAATTTTCTCTCTTTACTGCAACTCAGGATTCGATGGGACAAGCAATGTTCTAGCTGGAAAACTATACGACATCCCCGTGTGTGGAACCCACGCACACGCATTCGTGACATCGTACACATCAACTGATGACATCACGCAAAGGGTAGTTATGAACATGTGTTTCTGGGATATGTTTTTATCGTCCAAACTAAAATCATGTTTCATCATCTTCAAATACGCGGCCAAACCACAAAACGTTACTATCTTCCCACCATTTAATGTAATATTTCATACTGGTTATTGTGATAATTTCAGCCATTTATCACAGAGATCACACAACATGCATCTGTCTTCTAAAATAGATTTCTTTATATGATTATTATATTTGGAGATGCTGAAGAACGAAACCATTTGTACGTAAGATTTTTTTCAATTACTCACGAACTACAAGTTTACTTGGTTTTTGTTACAGGAGATGACGTCCCTTGATGGTTCAAAAACCGTGGATTTTGTGCAGCTCGGCGAATCATGGCTCGAAAAACTCACGGCTGCTATAAGTGCTTGAAGTAGACTTACACCTAATGTACATTCAGTGGTTGAAGTAGACATACACCTAATGTACATTCAGTGGTTGAAGTAGACTTAAACTAAATGTACATTCACTGGTTGAAGTAGACGTACACCTAATGTACATTCAGTGGTTGAAGTAGACTTAAACCTAATGTACATTCAGTGGTTTAAGTAGACGTACACCTAATGTACATTCAGTGGTTGCAGTAGACTTACACCTTACGTACATTCAGTGGTTGAAGTAGACTTAAACCTAATGTACATTCAGTGGTTGAAGTAGACTTAAACCTAATGTACATTCACTGGTTGAAGTAGACGTACACCTAATGTACATTCAGTGGTTGAAGTAGACGTACACCTAATGTACATTCAGTGGTTGAAGTAGACGTACACCTAATGTACATTCAGTGGTTGAAGTAGACGTACACCTAATGTACATTCAGTGGTTGA
>WURV02154511.1:0-16695 GCA_011762755.2 Epimenia babai
GCCTTTCTGAATTCCTAACTACGACATCAATCGAAAATAGTGTGTATCACATAATTTTGAAAACGTCTATTCTGAGCGAAGGGCATAACACGCTAAGTTCCAGGCTAATCGCGGCTTATTCTCTATGCGAATCGTAGGTGTGATGGGTCTGTTGTTTTACATTGCCTCTTGTTCGCTGATAATGTCAGTCTGTTTTATTTCGTTGAATCAAGTGAAAAAAGTATGTTGTGTAGTTAGTAGAGTTGACAAAATTCAATGAATGGTTATTAGTCAATAAAACTTTTTACATATTAACATAGCAAATTTTATATAAGAATAAGGGTGGGTAGCCGTGTTAGTCTTATTGATAGAAACTATAAAGATTACATGAAGATAAAAGCCAACGCTTTTATATAGACTAACTGGTTTATTGATCATAAGTTTTCGCATAAACACCATGCTTCGTTAGGTGATGAAAGTGGAAATACAGCATCACGCGTATCACCCGCTGTATACGATATTGTGATTACTTTATTTATTGTCATCAACACCCTAAATTGCTTTTATCCCACTATCTGACCAATATTACGTTCTCCCTATTCCCGTACTGACATTGCTACGCTAATTCAAAATTAATCCACTAAATGACGATAGACGCCCACTGAGAGTTGATGGTGGTCGGTGGGAGCAGCCTAATGTAGAGCTTTCAGAACCGCTGTGTCAGTGTGGGGCAGACATCGGGGATGAATACCATGTGATAATCGTGCTCGCGGTTCCCTAGTTTGAGACAACGGTACATCAATAAGTATTTCATTTTCAGACTTAATATGTACAAGTTTTTTTGAGCTGCTTAGCAATAGTAAGTGCACTGTGGGTCTATCTCGACTAGTGCATCATATTTTCCATTCTGTTGATGATGCTTATATACGTAAATCTTAACCCCGTTTTGATTGTCTAATTATAGTGTACTCTGGTTGGGGCGATGGTATGATATGTAATTTATGCTTTCATATTATTTTTACGTCAGTCACGCATTCTTTGCGGAATTTTATCATTGTTGGCAGCCTGGTCCGGAGACGCCATCTTTGTAGCCTATTAGTTAAACCAATGTGTGGTATATTGGTATTTTTGTATAATAATAATAATAATAATAAATATGGTGATTATAGTGCTACTTCAATACACCAAGTGCATTCCCAGTCGCACTTTACATCTGTTTTGTGCTAAAGGCATCGGTATACCTAATAAATAAATATATACGTATATACTGATATATCCTCATTTTATACTGTTTACTATTCCACGTTATACATACCATCACGCGCGTTGTCACCTATTTTACTCTGTTATCGCATTGTTCCTAACTGTGTGCTTTGTTATCTAATTCATTTGTCAGTTTTTCTTGTGTTTTCATTGGACAGTCATGCTCTACCACCTGTGTATATATACCCACTTTCATCACCTGGTGAAACGTAGTGTTTATGCGAAAGCTTGTCATCAATAAACCAGTTAGTCTATATAAAAGGTGTTGCCCTTCATCTTTTGAGCAAATTTTATGGATTTTGGGCGTAAAACGTAATAGATACAGTAGTCAGCAGTAACGACATTAAGGATCCAATCACCTAAAATCACACAGTCATAAGTTAACTATTCATGAAATCCAATTACTGGAGCATTTTCAAATGTTATCTCCCCTCATTTTTGTAAAGTTTTTTACCCAAAATATTTCATCTTGCAAACGGTTTAACATTAGAAGCACATACGTGATTACCTCAATCCCTGTTCGCTTGTCTCTCTCTATCGCTAGGGAAGGTTATAGTATACCCTTTAATCACATACGCGAGTTATTAATTCGAAATGTGTCTGCTATTCTCGTGATGTTTCAGGAGGAAGCGGTAGGAATGGACTGGATGATACATACACGAAGTTGGTGAATAACGTGTATAGAGGCTACGTTACCTTGAAGATACGGTTTAGAAATTGGAACTCACCGAACCAACATTTTATCTGGGTAAGTTAATAATCCTTGCGCGGCATTCACGCTATGCTATTTTGCGATTTCTTGTCCAACTAGTATGATCCAGGAGTCGATTTCAACAAATTCGGGCAAAATTGCAAGAAAAAATCGAGGCTTGAAAGATCGAAAGTGTTCAAAATTCCCAGCTCGTTGCAGAAATTTGTTAGACTGAATCATGATATTTTTGCATTTCATTGGGTAAACCTCGGCAGTTTCCAAGTCACCGCAATTTGTAACATATATAAAGTCTGGGAGGTGCCACGTTTGACGCACCGAGATGTTTTGTCATACCTCACGATTCTGAATTTTTTATCGTCGCATAGAGCAGCTACTGGTGGCACCTCGTTATGGTAGCTATATATTTGTCAAAAGATTAATGTAAGATACTAGTTTCACAGACGATTCGAGAAATGACAATGCGTTAACCTTAAACAAATACATTCTGCGATGATCGTTTGTCTGGGAGATTTTAATGTCTCCTAACAACTAGACGTCTTATACTGAACTAAAGCATATAAATATTGTGAATGATCATGACATTGATTTATAACCTCAGACCACATATAGGACAGCGACCAGCATCTCGAAGGTCGACGACCAACGCAAACCCACCAACCTCCAGCCAGGTGAGATCTATCTATCTTTCTGGGGCCATGTGACTCCACTTTTATAGTTTATTGAATAGCCATGAAGAGCTGGAGAGAAATGCACAGAAAAAAAAGTATACCTCTGATGCGAAATATTGGTTCATTTCTATGCATTTATACATGAATGCATCACCAGCTTCAGCGAAACATACGATCTCTTGTTGATTATATGCGATTTCTTGTTTAATATTACAACTCTGACCCCATTGGTATCCACGCAAATCTTTGTCTGTGATGACTCGTTACAGCCTTGCACATGCGGCGTTTCTTCAAATCAATTCCGCGTCTCAGTAAGACGTCAACGGCGGGCTGGGGAGGTAAGACGGCTATTGACGGCTGCGCCAGTCATTGCGTCGAAACAACCTTGATGGACTGTCACTCATTCATGTACTGCTTCGAAAATAATAACTGCACAATTTTCGACGAGCGACGAACTACCAAGCGACAGTACGGAAGTGACTGTCACTTTTATGTCAGTAAGTCCACAAGGCTATTTGTATCGCAACGGTGACTGCGGAGAACACCGGCTAGTGTACAATTAGTCATTATATTACCCCGGTAAATTATTCATATATTAACATTGGACAATCGACACCCTAATATCAAGATACGTCATGTTATTACGATGCCTTCTCTCTCCACACATACGCGGTGTAATTATATCCAATCATTTAATGAAAAATAAATTGAAAACTGAATACAAATTTTATGAAAAAAAATTATGCAATAGAATATCACAAAACGTCGAAACGTGACGGAACCGAAAAGAGAAGAGCAAAACATATACATATAATTCGTTTAACTTATAACGGAATGTGATTTGTTACGTCGTAAAATTCGACAAGTTTTTCATTTAATATATAGTCTCAAGTAGGAAAGGCTTTTACAATAGTTATCAGTTAAAAAAAAATAGTGACGATGAATGTTATAATTGTAAAACGTTATAATATGGTTTATATATGTATATATATTGTATAATAGGTAAAATCATTATCAGTAGGAATAACAACAGTAACGATAACTAATATGTATCATTTACAGGAAAATATGTTGATGACTACAATTTTCTGGGTCGTACACAAATGGTACGCCATGGTGTAACGCTCAACGTGAAGAGCACCGATGATTGTGCCAAAAGCTGCACTTTAAAGTCGAAGTATTGTAAAGGCTTCAGTTACTGTCGAGAGACAGGGATATGCGCGTTGGGTCGAACTCACGAGGTGTCGGGGACAACGAACGGTACCAACGTCACGTGCCTCAGTTACAGCCGTAAGTGCGATGGTTTTTAATTCTATGGGTGCGGAATCGGTAGTTCTCAATGTAAGAATTCTGAAGCTATTAAGTTTTCTGAGTTCATGGCAATGAATATTCATAATAAAGTGGATTGAACATTGACGAGTAATAAGCAATAGTACTCTTTGTACACAATAGAACAAGTTACGTAGTTCATGATTTCATTGAGCTTCAACATCTTTTTAACATTTTATTCTTTCACATCATTTAACAACTTTATGCTGGCATATAAAAATGTGGCTGCTTGAATCGTTCATTCATATCTAATCTGTTTCATTATTAATTGCAACAATTTAAAAACCTGTGTTTCGCGCATGTCTATGTCTATCAGGTAACTACCTGATCGACTTCGCTAAGTTCCCTGGCCGTTTAATGAGGGAGGCGGAGAGCGCCGTTTTTTACGGTCTATCGCCGTCGCGATGTGCCTCTAAATGCGCCCTGACGCCGGACAACGGTTGCGTCGAGTTTGACTTCTGCAAAACAATTCACGGCTCCGAGTGTTATTTCTACTCAAAGGTCGCCCAGTCCACGCTAAATACCGTCGAGGCAAATCAAAGTAAGATCTGCGACCGCTACCTAGGTGAGTAAAACATTCTCGGTATCAGACGTAGATCAAGGAACTAATATATGTGGTTTGGCCTCTAGACGTTTATACCTGCAGAATGATTTTATCGTTTATCAGAAACCAATGTTGGTCAACCACCTTTTGTCCCTCCATAATGAAATAGTTAACTTTTCTTTTACAAATACATTTTTTTCTAATTATTAATCCCCCAGTCGTTCATTTTGTTTTTGGTTCAGAATATTATTTTGAAATAGCAATTGAACGGTGATCTTTTAAAACATAAAATATATGACAGTACTTGAATTTTCATACATTGGCCTAATGGAGAACGCAGTTTTTTTCAGGTCAATACAATAACTCGCATTGAAGATCTGTAATCCTGAGGGCTATGTGCTTTCGGCATAAGTGTTTTATTTATTTATAGTCTTCTAAAAAAATTTCCATTAGACATTGTAATGCGCTTAACGTTGCATGCAACCGCTTTCGTTAATGGAGTTTATTTTACGCACAATATAATGTAAAAAATTCTATTGCTGAAAGATTAAATTTTCAAATTTGAATGCTTAAACTCATGTAGTTTCATAATATATGTTGTTATAGGGATTCATCTCCAAAACCCCTGGAGGAGTTTGATAACGCACTGACTGTAACTGACATATGGTTAACTGACAAAAACACAGGATTAAAATTTTATTATATTACATGATTTTTTTTGTGTTTCTAATATTTGATTTTATCAACCTTCTTTCAATGTACTAAAACCCGAAGCATCATTCCTATGACATGTGAGATTAATTACATATATTACTCCGCGCGCCAATCGTTGATGGCAATTTTAGCAAACGCCGCTCTTGCCACGACGACGACGATCGCGACAACGACAATGAAAGTAACAATGTCACCAACCACCACTCTGTCGTTGGTCGATAGAAATACCGTCTCGGAGGATAAGACCGTTGATTCTAAGAAAACGGCCTTCTCACCAGGTACGTCGTGATATCACTAGCAGGTAATCGTTTCAAATGTCATAGGTGTATTTAAAAAAATACATAATCAAAGCAACTACTATGCCTTCCTGTGAGTTGTTATGGTTAAAGTCTCAATTTTCCTGTTGTATTTAGCGTATATCAATATTTATTATATGGCCACTAATTTTCGGGAAGCATGCTTAGTCGGTCGATATTACGACGTCGCCGAATTTGCGCTATTGATCCGAATTTTGACAATTTACCGACGTCGCTCACACCGGTCAATTTTTAATACAGGAAAAATAGGTATTGTGATTTCTTACATAATATGCCAGAAGTAAATGCGTCACATAATCACACCGTATGTACGGTCCAGAATGCAGGAGTACGAACCAAAATTCATAATACTTTTGAGGTTGCGATTGATACAAACCCGACTGGCATGTCGACAATTTTAGCTTAGAGTCTCACGGGGTGATGATCTCACATGGATAATGTATAAATAACTTTATGCTGTGTAAGCCGATAACAGCCTTCCGAGTACCTGTTTTGAGTAAGTGCTGAACGCAACCCGATATTGCGAGCAGAACTACATGGTTGGAAGATAAACAAAAATTCGATACGTTTACTTTTCCTCAGTCGCCTATATTGGCTGAGGTTTTCACCGAATCTCGCTACAAGTCGGGTGTACCGAACACGTTTGATCTTTAATAATTTCTGCGACACAATATGTATACTACCTTCCGTGGAATGGCAATGAATGTGTATAATTGTGTTTGTATTTAATTAGGTAAAATCTGAGGTAACTACCGAACAAATTTATTTTACTTACAAATGCACCATCCCTATTGTGTCACCTGACAGGTGGCCATTTTTTCAAGCACATTGTTAATTTTTAACAAAATGACAACCAGGTAGAGGTGACAATAATTATTGTAGGTAAACTATGAAAATTTTGTTGTTATATAAAAGATGTATCAACGGTATATATACCTACTCTTACAGACTTTGTTAGATTTCATATTTTACACTATCCGGCATATAGGACAGAATTTCCGAGCGTCGCGTTTTGGGATGGTAGGCACAAGCGAATTGGGGTTTTCTATTGAAAATATTTCACTTATGATTAGATTATCAAAAATGAGTGGTATGGTTGTACGTAGGCGAAGTGGCTGGCTTGGCTGTTGGAATGTTCGTCACCGGTGTTCTCGTCGTTGTCGTCGTTCTCCTGCTTGTTCGATGCTGCCGTCCTAAACAAGAAAATAACGTTGACATTGCTATGGAATCTTACGACAATTAAACGAACCGTGCGGCATGCAGAAGTGGTGATATTTCCATTACTTGATAGCTAAATATTCAGTCATTTCTACACCTACCGGTGTTATTGGTCTAGAATATTCACACACCCGACATGTGTCTTCGACACGCGAAGTTTTAATTTTTTTTTTCAAATGACAAATCTGGAATAATGTCATATATGGTTAAATTCGTGTTTTCAATGGTCAAACGTGTGGTTTTTGGCAAAAAGACTTTAAGTGTTTTTAATGGATGCGGTCTGCGACTAATGAAGCTTCTCGTAATAAAACCAAAGTTAATTACTTAATTATAAATTGTTAATTAGTGTCTTAGGTGGCTGGATAACTGGTTTTTGGATAAATGACATTCGATTGCACTTCACTGTCACATGAGCGTCATTTGTAGTTACTGGTGTGTTTTTTTCTGGTTAAACAAGTATCGGTTCTGCCTCAAAATGTTTTGATTTTGAGTATATTAGTCTTGTGGGGAGTAAAAAAGTGTTGTATTTGGGTTAAATTGGTCTTATGAAATGTCAAAATATTTGGCAACATAATTGCATAAATATTGTAGTATAAAAAATATCCAGAGAATATTTATTCCAATTTCGTATATTTCCATATAATAGGCAGATTTATGCAGACGATTAGAGAATGAATTAATTTTTGGGGGCATTTTGATTGGATAAAAACTCTTTTATTGATGTTGCGACGTACAAATACGCATGTGTGACACCTCCAATACTGCAGCACACATAAATATTCTCTGAATAGAGCAAGATAGAAAAAATAATTGTGCTACTATTACTTCTATTTTTGTGTATACCATGTTGTATTACCATTGTAAAGTGCCGCTGATAACTAGTTAGTTGAAGAGGCACAATAAATACAACAATGATGATGATGACGACGACGACGATAATGAGAATAGAAACAAAATAACGATTAACGATGTAAATGTGGATTTTGATACCGTGTTCGTGTAAATCTTTAAGACTGCCAGGCATTAGTAATCCGTACATAACATGATAAAAAATTGTCGTTTGTTGTTAAATGAGTGTTCTCTGTAAGAGAGTGTCATTTGTTGTTAAATGAGTGTTCTCTGTGAGTGATTGTCATTGGTTGTTGAATGAGTTTTCTGTGAGTGTCGTTTGTTGTTAAATGAGTGTTCTCTGTGAGTGTCGTTTGTTGTTAAATGAGTGTTCTCTGTGAGTGTCGTTTGTTGTTAAATGAGTGTTCTCTGTAAGTGAGTGTCGTTTGTTGTTGAATGAGTGTTCTCTGTAAGTGAGTGTCGTTTGTTGTCAAATGAGTGTTGTTCGTAAGTGAATGTTGTTTGTTGTTAAATGACTGTTGCCTGTACTTCATTTAGTGTCGTGTGTAAGTAACTTTGTGTATCGTAGTTAAATAATTGTCGCATGTGGCTATATGAGTTTGGTTTTGTCTTGTAAAATGGTATTTTTTCAGCAACATAAACGAATCAATATTATAAAAGTAAAAAGGGTTTAGTGCTACTTTACAATTAAACGTTAGTCGCCCGTACAACGTTATGTTAAGCCCTAAGATACTGTATTTTCATAATAACCCATTCCAGGACAAATCATCCTCAAAATACAAGCACGAAAATCTTGCTCATTTCCTATTGTAGAAGGCGCGGGAAAAACCCTGGTTTATGCTTGTTAGAACCCGCAACCTCTCGCATGAAAGGCAGCGCTTCTAACCACCACACCACTGACGCCAACGTAGTACTACAAAACAATACTCAGAAAAAATATGCAAATACTGCATGTGCATATATTATAGGCAAAGTTATAAAGACGATAAAGGAATCATTTTTGAGGATTTCTCGTAGAATGAATATAATTTTAATGTAATCTTTCGAGTGCGTGTAGAATGACATCTCTTGTATTGCAGAAGATGTTCGGTGAATTGAGATTGTCCATTGATAGGGAAAAAAGCTGAGAATTGTTAATTAATTACTTTTTTTACCCAGAAACAAATTAAAGATCTAGCTGTTCAATCGTAGCATGTGTTTTGATTCCGTAATCCAGTAAATGGAAAATAAATATTAGGAATTATAAATATTCTTACATTGCACAAATAATATGTGTCATGTGCCGTTAAATGGCTGTCGAGTAATTGATGGATATTTGGAGTTAAATGAAAGGCGTTTTTAGTTGAATGAGCGTCGTTTTTATATAAATAAGCACCGTTTACATTGAAATAAGGACCGTATGCAGTTAACGGAGTGTCGTTTGTAGTTCAACGAGTCTTGTTTGTATTTAAATATGGGTGGTATGTGGTTAAATAAGCGAGGGTTGTGATTGAATGAGTCTCGCTCGCTGTTTCTGCTCACAGATCAGTCCTTTTCTCTATGTGGGGTCTCCACAATTATTCCCCGTAACTTCATGATATGACTGATAAACTTTATTGCTTTGTTATTTCTGCAACTGTAAACATTCCTCTTATTTTTGAAAATTAGGACTAGTACGCCCGTCCTCCCTTTATCCGGCACCATTTCACTTGGCAATATAATGTTGACAAATCTCGTCAGTACTGTAGTCAGACTGCTACCTCTTACAAAGACTTCCTTCACTTATCGAATTCCTGCATCTGCAAGTCAACAGAAGCGGGGGAAGGGGGGTTGAATCTTCGTACCCGACTCCATTTTTATCGCAACGTCATGCTTTCGGATGAAAATTAATTAACTTCAAGCGGTAAGTTGACGAATGGTTCATTAAAATTATCCAACCAAAATTCAAATACCTGGTGTTACGCGTGCACCTTAAACATTCCGATTAAAAGCACCTCATAATCATGCGTTTTAAGCGACAATATCGTGGTTGCCTGTGATTATTCGTTAATTTCAACGAAAGTTGGCGCTTTGAAGTTATTAGAAAATTATCCAAAATATAGTAGATTTGTCGGAATGTTGATCCTGACGTTATTCTGGAGGTCGTCAAATATAGGCGTTCCTGAGTATAGTAGGGCGAGCTCATCAACGGATTTGTTTGTGCCTTTAGAGACTGGGACTGGGTCGGTAGTGTGTGTTGTGTCTTTGTTAGGGGGTATCTGAACAGAAGATATAATGCATTTACGGTGGAAGATGCTTTGGTTTGTACTGTTCATATAGGTGAAAGTATTTTTTTTCTGAATGAGAGGGGAGGAATGACAAGTGGAAAAAGCTGATAAGTTTCCTGCTACATAAATCGAAACGGGTGATGCACATTCAAGGGATGGTCGCTATGGTACTGTTTAAGACCATAGAGCAATGAACTTATTAAAATTGAGAAAAAATATCTTGTGCTTTGTGTGTCATTTGATCGTTGCAGGCCCATGGTGTGTCAAGAAAAAGTTACAGATGTCAAGTGATGTTGTGAATTGTTCTAGGCACTGACAACTTACGCTATTTCAGCATTTCAATATTGTGTAGTAAAAGTGTGCCATCAAAGAGAACATCCGGCACCGCTTTTTCGAAAATGCGCTGGTTAGTCTATATATTTCTCAATGCAATGCTAGAAAAAAAAACTAGGTAAAATCACTAAATTCTGTGTATCGTACGATACACAAGGATGTATGTGACAAAGAGGGCGAGGATTGCATGGTTGTATAGGTATATCGGTACTTTGCAGAAGTAGCTTGTTAATTTCACGAGTGGGTTGTCCTCCGATCAACGCGTGTGAAACGCCGTAGTGATATATTCACCGAGTCTAGACAGAGAGTTGATCTTCGTCTGTTCACGCAATTGGTGTCAAAAGTTCACAGACAAGCTACCTATATAGGAAATTTGTTATAGTTGATTATTTACAATGAGATGGCGAGATAGTGGAGAGGTAGGTGCTATAGAGGGCATCCACACAGCATCTGAATAGGGCGCTTTTTGTCTGAAAACCCTACAAGTACTATACTGTCTAGAGCAGCAATCGATTCAGAGTGTTCCGACCTTCAGTCCATTGATTTCGCCACTACGTAACTACCACCCTAACATTGCATCTATATTATATACCCAAAGCATCGCTATGCTTCCTCTTAATTCCGGAGGTAAAAATTTTACACGTTTCCTGTTTCTATAAGACATCTATCGTAGCATGTGTCGTATGGAATTTTCTAACTTCGTATGCCCTTACGACGCATGTTATCATTGTGATTTTTGCAACACCGTTGTCAAGTTTCGCTTCTGCAGTAACTGCACGTGAAGATTACGTCAGTGTTTCGTGCCTTAACCCATTAAATCGGGATGTTCTGTATGATCCGTAGTGTATTTTTGGAAGGCGAGTCAGCTTTTCACCTGGGCATTGTTAAAAAGACCTAATGACAAAACTTAAGAATGGACCTTTCCACGACGCCCCGCCCACTGACCCAATTCCGGAACCTCTGTCATGACAATGCCATGCTTCAGTGTGTCCAGTATGTAATGCACACGGAAACTACGGGAAAATACGTGATATATCGAAAATGCTCAGGAAAGATTGTTAGTGTGTATATGATTAAATACACGCGTGGGGGTTGCTCTTTTATTAAACAACTGTCTCACATATCTAAGTATACAAATTAACGACAAATATGCCGTAAAAAGTGTTCGGTTCCCACGACAACAGTCGGCGTCCGATACGTAACCACCATAAGAAATGTGTATAGTTACAGGCTTCACCACAAATATGCCTTGAAACGTCGTTTCCATGACGACAAATGACACCCAGTTGTGTTGCGTAATTTTCTCACACATTCCACGACTGCTAGTCGTGAAAAATGAGTCAGTTGTAAAGTAACGCGTGCTAGAGTTACAGACCATACGAGCATCTCTTCACCATTATTTAGCGTTATCAGACGTATGGTCTTATTTAAATGCGTTAAAATATTTGACACAGTGGGAAGTTAGGAATATATCAAGGTGAAATTCACTATAGTTTTGTTACTCCGTATAAAACAAACGCTGCAAAAATATTAATATGATAGGTAACAAAAACCACCAAGTTGTCTGAGTTTGAAAATGGCGGCGATTCTTGTTTACAGGAAGTAATATCATGTGACCGCTATCAGTCACGCTATTCGCCCGAGAGAAGTTATGTCAATCAAGGCTGAGGAAAGGTCCATCACGTGTAACCGTTTAGTAACTGCTAGTGTTGAAATGTTATTAGTAAGTTAAGATTGTTACTTTGTGACCATAATTAAAGATTACTCACACCGAGTCGTACTTTTTCAGGATATTCTGGTGTTAGTTTTAATTCAACAGAAGAAATTAAAACATAACATTTACAAAATTCATTGAACGACTGCTGAAAATTTTTTGGAATTGTAGTCATAGTGAAACGGGTAGAGAGACAGTGAATTTACTCGGGTCTCCTGACTTGAACAATGTTACAATTTTCGCAATTTTCAGGTCATCTGATACAACTCCACATTGAAAAGATAAATTAAAAATGTAACATAATGGTACAGTAATTATTTCAACAAAAGACTTGACAATGAACATACTATTATTACAATCAAGAGATATCTTATTTTGACAATTTTGTATAACATCATGTATTTCACTTTCGGATACTGGATCGAAGAACATAGAATTAACATTAGGCTCACTCGGGTAATCAATCCAAGAAAGGTCAAGGTTGATCGGAATTTTATTAGCTAAGCTTGGTCCAATATTCGAGAATAAATTGTTGAATCCATTTGCTATGACAAATACATCTTAGTATTTTTTTATTGCAATTGAATCTTTTGATTTTGTTACTGTTTTATTTTTTTAAAAGGGAGTATATCACTTTTCGTGTTTCTTTCATATTTTCTTTCACTTTAATAAGAATTGGGGTGTGATAATCTCTCTCTCTCTCTGCTTTTCTCATTGTTGATGTCAATTTGTTTTTATGCTTCTTGTATCTGTCTTCACTTGCTTGTGTTCGTTTAGATCTTCTATACAATAATTGTTTTTTTCTGCACGCATTTTTTATTCTAGATACTATCCTAGGTTTTTTATACGATTTTTTATTCAATTGTACCTTTTGTAATTTATTATTTTTATTGCCTATAATTTATAGTTGCTGTCAAATATTATCCTAAAGAAAAACATTAGAAACAACTAGACCTGTATGTTCACAACATATGCATGGAGTAATAATGGCAGGTATTTCATACAAGATAATAGTGATTGGGATGGTAATTTAGGTGTATGTGTAAATGTGTTGAAGTTCATGATATCTAAAATTTGGCACAATAGCAGATGAATCTCATGTTTAAAGGTAATATTGAACTGAAATGAAAGAAGTTCAAAAGCAACGGAAATTCTGGATAAAGGATAGAAAGTAAGAATGGATTCACTTCGTAAGAACAGGCTGCCGAATGAATGAGATTACAAATAACTGTAACGTAAAATATACACTAAAGTAAACAGAAATGGTAAATACAGATATGACCAATTTATTAAAAATCGTCAGACAGTGCCACCTCAAGTGCGGGATTGAGAAGGTATCTGCGAGATGAATTTTCAAGACGTAAAGTCAGTGTGTGCGCGGATGTGTTCGGGAAATGTGTTAACGGTGTGTGGGCCAAGATAGTGCAGGGCTCGCCGACCAACAGACTTGTTATCGTGGGGTAGGTATTCCTTGTTCGGAGATGGAAGGTTATGGCCATGGTTAGGTGGTTCATTGAAATTGTTGGCAATAGTTTCCTCTTTTTTTTTCTTGTTACGTAAGTGCATCAGTTCCTTATATCCATTATAGTTTAGTTTCCATGCCTCAACTGGTGGTGACTTTTTATTGGATAGTTCGAAATTCACATCAGATCCAATACTGCTAAAGAAAGAATTAACGCAGTGTTCTGTATAAACATCGTTGGTAATGTTATTATTAGTGTTGGGACATGTTAGTTCAGCCATATGAGTTTTATTATCGGTTTAATGTATTAGTTTGTTGATAAAATCCCATCCTCTGTTTCGACTATCGTTAGTTAGCGAGTGGTAGTATTATTGCTTGGCCAGGCTGGTTTGCTTTTGACCTGATTTAGAGTCTGTGATACTTTAGCCACGATTTTTTGAATTTTTTGTTTGTTCGACATGTGACATACAATTTTCGATTTTGTTGATGTAATAGCTCTGGCATACCCATCAATGCAGGTTGTCTACACAAAAATTACTGTTTAGCAACGTTCCTCAAAAAATATATTTTTCAAATATGCGTGCTTAAGAAAATAGTATAACATATAATATAAAAGGGAAAAGGGAAACCAACCACACCCCTTTCCGGCATGAATTTGATCAGTCCCAAACATGGCGGGAGAACTGGGTTCAACAGCAATAATTTGGCCTTTGTCGCTTCTCCCTCGAACTTAATGTGTTTCAGCTGACGTATGCTAAGTTTGATACACATTAAGTGGCCAGTAGGCATATGGAACCAGTGTCATGCATAAACGAAGCTCCACTACCTTCCCAATCTCGTTGGTTTTGGCTATGGTGTTTTGCCCCACCTCTGTAACCATGGCTGATCCGTTTTGTCGCGTTAACAGCTTTTTCGATTAATAAAGAAACAATAATGTTCCAGACAGCTAGGTAATATCAACGGAATTGACATTTTCATTCCATATCTTCTTTTAATCAAATATTCTCGTGAACATAGCATTTTTGTGCCACATTACTCACTTGGGTACACGAGTACTGTTATTACAATATCCCCTTCAGTGTGTAGTACTCCGACATTCATTATGTTTATACGTGATTGGTGCGTCGTATACAAAATAGATAACTAACCATTTTAGCTACGCTAAGTGCTGATTTTGATATAGGAGCCCCTCGGTGAGTGTACATGTAGCCCACATTGATGGGTAGCGTGAACCACAGGAAAGCGCACGGCAGCCACACGAGAAGGGTTAACCGGAAACACTCGGAGAACTCCGGCCACTTTCCGTCTCCCCATGTCAGACTGGAGTTCTGCAGAACAAAACAAAACGGAATATTGTTCATTGGTGACAGCGCCACGCTGCTGCTATGACTGCCCGGGTCGTACTTTCCGACTATTTTTCCGACTTTTTTACTATACTAAAATATACTTTTTACGCTGTTAATGTTTGTGGACGCCTATTCATCAATCCTCATGCGCCACAAGGGGTCAGTTTAAATTCCTATATAACAAACACTGACAAGCATTATTAAAGCGGCGCCAGTGATGTGTCTGTAATAGGCTACATCGCTTTATCGGGATTGAGATTGAAAGAAGTAATTGCAGTAAGACTTTGAAATTGCAGTTGTAGCAAAGGGAGTTGTCAACGGCTGGAACGAGTCATATACTGAAAAATGTGCCACGACATAAATTCGATTCTTTACAAGACTGACTATATGCGGCGAAAGTTGAGAAATGTCAAGTTCACTTTAATATCATCAATGCGATAGCCAAAGGCATGACCAACGTGGCAGGAAGGGCAATACTTACGATTACAGGCAGAAACCCGCCGCTAATGCTGCACCAGGGCACAACTGGTCTATGAAGTTGGAACAAAACCTGAGGAAACTCGATGAAGAAATTGATTCAATATTAAAAACATCTGATAAGCTCGGACAGCACCAGCAAGTATGATCACCGCAGCGTAGCGCTGTCGTGTTAAGCGCGGGAATATTTATACCAGCCAGAAAGAAAATCATCGCATGCTGAGGGAAAACGATATCAATAAACCCAAGGACATCTACCGTCAAACAACACAGGACCGGATCCAGATACTTAGGGACAGAGGCATGGTCCGTATACGACTAAACCCCTATCCACCACCATACGAAAATTACTAGCCTCCGCAGAATCGATGCGAAAAATCGATGTGAACACAATGTACACATTACGGAGCTCGTCAGAGTATTGGCAGCTTTGGGTGCCTCCGTTCCCATTATGAAATGCAAAACCCGGACAGTGGCTCAAAAATCGCATGCGTTTCACATAACCTTCATAACAAGTACTTGAGTGAAACTCAGTTTATAGAAATTAAAGGACTTTCAATACAGGGAACGACTGGCAATAATGTAAAAAACTGATTGGTGTAAATAAGAGATAACGAAACTAATCGAAAACTGAACGTACCAGTCCTGTTGTGTCAAAAACCACTTGGTTAACGCGCGATATACCGCTTATTCTAGACACAAATATAATCTTTAAATTACAATTAGGTAATCGTACATTACCACCACAACGGAATTTTATATGTAACTCACTTATCGGGGAAGGTAATGGACAGCAGATCAGGAGTTAATTAGAAATTGCACCATAATATTATAATTATTTTACAAATTGAATGGGAGTAGTGACATAGCTTGAGAAGAAAAACTTGGTGGAAGAATGAAGTTGGAATTATTTGATAATTTAGACACTACTGAGTTGTCGCGAGATACACGGATATATATAGGGGGCAGCTAGCGTAGTGGTTAGAGCGTTTGACTTTGAACCCAGTGGTCTCTGGTTCAATTCCCGCACTGACCAGTGTACTGTGGCGTTTTTCAGGTTGAAAACGCCTTAAATTCCTTTACCTATGGGGTCTGAGTAGCCCTTGAAGTGTGGTTCTGTTAAGGCTTTTCCCTCTGACGTTTGCTCTGCTTCATATGCTCTATGTATTGTCACTATGTCGCTTACTTCCCCGCTATGTCGTCATCTCATTCTAAATAACCATTGACCTTGCATAGACTTAGCGGAGTGTGTGACATATGTAGCTCGTATGTAGACATTTGGAACCGGTTGCGTGAATGGAAAAAAGGTAACATGCCTGCCCAGACTCGGTGTGTCCGAACACTAGGTGTTTTACTACAGTGAGGCACATTAATATGTTAGCTTCGAAAAGGGCCAAGGATGGCCTACGCAACGATCACTTCGGTAATCAGCCTATAAATACATACATACACGGAAATATAAGTCTATGTGTGATATCGACCAGACTTCGACCAAAATGTACGAATGTGTCCCCTTGCTATATA
>WURV02154522.1:2060-16695 GCA_011762755.2 Epimenia babai
TTACATTAATGTGCTGCACCATATTTCAGTTGTCCATGGCATGACATTACATTAATGTGCTGCACCATATTTCAGTTGTCCATGGCATGACATTACATTAATGTGCTGCACCATATTTCAGTTCTCCATGGCATGACATTACATTAATGTGCTGCACCATATTTCAGTTTTCCATCTCGTGATATTTCATTGGTGTGCAACATGTTATTAAACTGCTGTACATCACAATAATTCATTCATATATGACCGTGATACCATGTCACATGATACTAGACCTCTATTTGGATCCTTGTGTTACGGTCTTATCTAGACTGCCGGCGTAGACGAAGCTAAGAAAGAGGAGTCAGAGATCCAGAGAGAGGCACGACAGAAATCACTAAAGGAGAAATCATTGACCCAGTTTGATGATGAGGTAGGTATAGGTGAAACATTTCATGAATTCATCAACTCTACATCTACAGCTGCATCTTCACATCTTCATACCCAGTGTACGACAGTTGATGAGTGCAACCTCATATCACGTCTTGATTTTCCATATCATTTAGTGTGCTCTGGTTGACATTGTGCTCACCTACCTTCCTCCATCTCTCCATCCAGATATTAGCATTTCTTAAAAAAATTTATCTCCAAGACTATTTTTTCATTCGGCTAAAGGTGTCCCTGCGCTGCTTTGATCATCTGGGTAAAGGGAGGTAACGTAGAAACATCTCAATAACTTCCTCTTGTAGCACTTTGTCATTTCGCAGAAATTGTTCCTTGTTGGTATCTTCTGATTTGTTGAAGTATTTTTCACTGGAACAAAGGGAGTTAATTGTCTAATTACTATAGGCATCAAGCTTTACGATTCAGCTAAAGTCTTGCCTGCTTTTGTTTAATCAAGATTTGTTCAAGGACTTTTTATCAAACCATAGTAATGTAACTAATTATCTGCTAATATTTATCATTTCATGAATAATCCAAACAAATGAATAGTTTTGCCATTTGTTTGATATATTTTCTGTGTTGTTCAGATTCACATTTTTCTAAAATTTATCATCGTAACAGCCAAGCTGATAAAATTACGACGATTCTGTCAGTAAATTCATCATGATTTAGTTGTTTATATATATCATATACAGTGTGTATCTAGTACTTTATTTTGTCCATCTCAGTAGTGGCTGGTGAAAAGGGATTCATTATGTATCTATACGCACCAATCATCCAGTCAGTTATTTCAGTGTTTTTATGCAGGTCTTGAGACCTTTTTTGGCCTCTTCTTTACTCATTGTTTTGACCAGAATGATCTTTTGGATGATTATTTCAAGTAATGCCATTTAACTGAATATTATTATTATTTCGCCGAATTTATGCTGTCATCTGAAAAAGATGATAAATAGATGAATAATATTCTCATTAGGCAAGTCTTATACATGAATTATACATGAATTGTTGTATGTATGCACCAGCGGTCGAAAAGTGTGTACACATAGGTTTTTAGTGCGTGATATATTATAACAATTTTTTATATGACTGCGGTACTTTTGCTGCATTTTTTTATTTTATTAAATTTTAGTAAATTTATCCAAATTTAATGTCTTTTCTTTTCAAATACCCCTAATTGCAAATAATTTATATATTGAGGAAAAAAATGGCTGTCAAAAGAATATTGGAAATATCACAATATTGGAATAGTTACAACAAAATGGGTTGAAACATTTGGCATTCAATTCCCAAACAGAAGAATGAACCATTGCTGCCCACATTTCTAACAAACTTGATGCCTGTGGTTTAGTTTTTAAAGCATTAAAAATTGGTTAACCCACCTTCCATATTTGTCATGTAGATTTTATTGCCACAAAATTTATCAGGATGTACTGGAGACAGAACGCATTACCGGTGAGAAGGCGAGCAAACTGAAACAGAGATGGAAGCGCCTGGGGGAATCCACCGTCAACAAGGTATATTCTCTCTTGGGTACACACTCACTGTCACATAATTCACTAATGTACATGCAGAGAGATACCATCCAGTTAGAGCTGCTTCGATCAGAAGGTGGAGAGTTATTCGGAGAATTTTTATTTTTCTCGTATGTATTGTATGTATGTATGTAACGATAGGCCGATTCTCCGCAGAGGAGAATCGTTGTATGAGCCAGATTTGGCCCTTTACAAGACTGGCCTAGGGTGTGCTTTGGTTTTTGGACCTTATTTGTAAAGGGTGCATAAGCTGTCAATTATATTGATGGGGAGTTTCTTTGAGTCTTCCCATTCTGTTTAGTATGTTTTGGCCATCGTAATGTCTGATTAATATCAGTGTGGGTGGTCTCGGTCACTCGTTGTGAGATTCTCGTTTCTCTACGTTCTCCAGGTATCAGGTGACCAGCCAACAGTGGATGAGGCGTATGATTTTTTCACGCACGTGTGGGAGCCCGAGCCTGATACAGCGCCGGCACCAACCATGAAACCAACAACCACGGAGCCACCAACTGTCCAGACTGCCGTGCCTGGACCCTCGATGGAAGAAGACGTGGTTCCAGAGTCCATCGCTGAACCATTGAAGCAAAAGTCTGACAAGGAAGAACCATCTGTCAATGAGGATGATGCAGAACCAACCCCGGGAATGAGCGATGAAACTTTGCCTGAGGTATTCGGATTGTTTATTTAAGTCTTATGCCATCCCAATCTCCATTCTTGAGGTTTACTTTCAAAATTTTTGATATCAGGTTTATTCTATCAAAAGGTATGGTACAACCAAGAATTAACTGCTCACCAATGCTGTATTAAGTAGATCTTTGTTTATACTTATGACGGATGCTACTATTTTTGTCTTATCATCATGATACATGATTTACCTCCTTCACCCGCTCCTTTTGTAGGAGGATCGCGTTCATTATGAAGAACCAGAAGAGGGTAAGAACTACATTCATATCTCAGCAGATAAGTTTTCATTGATTCTTAACTGAAACATTCTGATTTAGTGACTATTTATAATAAAATGTATTACTGTTAGTTTTTTCTATGTCAATTATGAAGTTTTCATGATTTTATTGTTATATGTATTTTGTGATTACATATTTTAATGACATTTACGCATATAAAATAAAGTAAAATTAAACACACTATCACAGTATTTAGAAAATGCTTATAGTTTGAATATATTGGAATTAGGTATTAATATTATGATGGATTCTTCACATCACATGGTGCTACATCCTGCAGCGATTCTGTTAGTTATGTGCCTCAGCACTGTTGTCACAGTCATGTTATTTGTCTCATAGTGCCATTATGTACTATAAACATTTTTGTTTCATAGATTGTTGCACCTCACAAGTGGTGTTATGTATCTCAATTTTATCTCAGAGACGTTTGGTGTTTAATATTTGACAGATTTTGTCATCGAGGTGTTACATGGTAGTTGACGTAGTGCTTAAATCATTTGACTTGAATCTAGGAGGCCCCAGGGTCAATTACCGCTCTAGCCAATATACTCCCTGTGGTATTTTTAGGCAAAAGTGCATTAAACCACATGTGCCCATGGTGGTCTGGATTGCCCTTGTAGTGCAGTTATTTAAGGGCTCCTTCCATCTCACGCGCCATTCTGCATTCTGGATGCTCTGCTAGCCTTTGTAACCTATGCTATGAATAAACCAATGCCAACTGTCTACCCACACTCGGTGGTTTTTCACTACGGTTTTTTACAACCTCTTAAAACTGAAGCTTATCCATTTATTGTGTTAACCACATAGACTAGCTTTGTAAAGGGCCCATGGGCCCTTTGTAAGGGGATGTAATGGGCCTTAGAAATGTCGTTATAGATCTTGCGGATTTTATTCCTGAGATGTTATGTGCTACAGATATTCTGCTATGTATGTTGGAGGTTTTATCCTACATCATGTTATGTGCCTCAGAGATCCTGTTATGTATCTTAAATATTTTGTTATATAGATATGTGTCTCAGAGATGTTATGTTTTTTCGTGTGCCTCAGAGATACCATTACTCGATGAATTTATTGCTGGGTATGGCATCACGTCAATGCAGAAACCTGTGTATACACCGTCGAAAGAGATGATAGAGAAGGAACGCGAGGTCCTCTACAGACCATCATCCATCACTAGTGAGTTGCATTCTTACATCAATGTATCCATTATCTATATCTACCATAAAATAAAAAACTGTCACATCCCGTGAGATTATTAGGAAACACCAGATAATCTACTATCTGCCCAAGTTAGATTCACTCTATGACTATAGCTGGGTCAATTCATGAAGAATGTTGTACTCGAAACGTGATGGTAAATGTTTTTGTGATTAAGTTTTCTTGTATGATTGGATTGTATTTTTCATCAGTCCCAGCAAGTGAGAAGATCTTTGAAGAGAAGGAACCACGTTACATGGAGGATGAGGGGTTCTATGTGGGTATCAGGCCACGCATGGCAACTCATAATGTCAATCGGCTAGAGCATCGCTTGCTGCAACAACCCGATAAGGTAGTCTTTAAATATATCAGTTTTATTCGTTTAAGGATCTGATGCACTTACCTGACAAAAGATAGGTCACTGTAAGTGTTCTTATTGGTTATCGGACAAGGAGATTGTCACTTGTAGACAATGGTCTGACTTCATTATGCACAGGTAAAACTAACAAATATACTATTGCTGATGCCTGTTGTTGGGCAAGTTTATGTAAAGTGAGGTGTACTATTTACATATACATTATTTATCCGATATTTTGCCTTTTAGATGTTTTTAATACATCAATTAAACCCTGGAACCGTGAGAAGTTATGCATCATTATTTCAAGTTTTTGCCAGATCATTTGCTCTGATAAGGATAGAATGATTTTCAAGTTGCACTTTATGCCAGATGGCTGACGTCACTAGGTGTTTACTGTGTTTGTAATTCTTTGACAGCATATCAACTTATCTGCCGACCCTTTGGTTTATAGCTCTGGGGTGGAGTAGTTGAAACACGGGCTTTCGTGGAAGTACCATGGAAGAGGTTACAAGTAAAAATCTTCACTTACCAAGGATTCCCACAACAGGAAATGAGCAGGATTTTCGTGCTTGCATATTGAGATAGATTTGCCATGAATTCGGCTATTGTAAATATCTCAATGATAGAAGAAGGTAATATTGTAAGCATGACTAAGATTCTCTACCATTTAGAGATTAGCACCAAATCCTTGCCCTTTCTATTTTTTCTCATTCTTCAATTTTATCTAGGGTCGTAAGTGGTTTGGTGAAGATGGCCGCATCAAGTTTCTGCCTGACCCTCTTGCCCAATGCCCATCTCGTCCCCCCATAACTGAAGATATAGAGCCAGCTCTTCAGATTGTCAACAAAAAGGTCAGTAACTTGTTGAAAGTGGGATAATCATTTAGATATTGTTGTTCTCTTTGCCTGTGACAAAGCATACATATAATACAGTGCATATCATAAAAACGTCATCCGAATTCAGAGGATTAATATGTCAAGTTTGTCCATTTTGAGAACTCACCTTTGGTTTACTATTTGACAGGAACACATTACCTTTCCATTGGTGCCTTCCTTACATCACCTTCAGCACTCATGGCCGAGTACAGTGTTACTGAAAATGACCAGTTCAATTACACATTTACCAACTTTGGTAAATCCATGAAAAGAAAAATGAAATTTTTGTCACGAATAACTGGAAAGATAATCCCTTAGTTTTTATGCACCCACACATTCAACATGTCCTGACATGGAACATGTCCTGAACTGCTCATCTGACCATGTCCAGGTTATTGTGCAAAGCATCTACTTCATGTCAAATGGCCCTGCAAACTCTCAAGATCATATAAACATGACATATTAAATTTCTAAGTTCATATTTCCTTTTTTGAATGCATTTTATGTGAAAGTTTGTGAAAATTCATCCTCAATCAATAAGGTGCTCCTGTACTATTGTATGATATGTATGTAGCAAAAGGATCTAATATTTGTGGAGTCCATGTTATCATAATTCACTATCGATTAATTAGATTTTCCCTATATTAAATTGTTAAGAGGTTGTTTTATTATTACTTATGTATGAAAAAGACGATCGATGTTTCTGTTTGTTGAATAAAACCTCTTATCTTTGACGTAACACACAGCATCACAACACCAGTTTATGCGCCTTATAGCACTTTCATGTGATGTCACGACCGCAGGCTGTTATGAAGGACTTTGACAGCCGATATATTGTGGGTGCTATAGAGAACACCGGAACGTACCAGATAGACATTGACATTAACTCAATTCTCTACACGCATCATCACTTGTTTAGCCGCGAGCATGTCCTCGCAACCCAACTATCGCGTTTATACGACCAGTACTTGCTGCGTAAACGCCGTAACATGGTCGACTTTCTCACTGAAAAGGTAATGCAGCTTCCATGCACAGGCTCCATGAGTAGTGTCAGTCAGCATGTATACTCTATAGGATCAAAAATTACGATCTTAGTTATTTTTTGATGCATGCTTTAATTAATAACATAAGTTAATCTAGCAGCTGTATAGAGCGACCCTTAAACTTTTTAGTAGAGTCAAGTAAAAAATTTCCAGAAAAACTATATTTTTGGCCTGGTGTATTGGTAGTGCATGCAAGACAATCCAGCAATATCATTTGTAAAGGTAAAGTACGAAATGTCAAGATTATGTACAAAAGGTAAGGGTAATGTACATAAGTAAAGATAATGTACAAAAGGTAAGGTACTACAAAAGTAAAGATAATGTACATAAGGTAAGGGTAATGTACATAAGTAAAGATAATGTACATATGGTACTGGTAATGTACAAAAGTAAATATTATGTACTAAAGGTAAGGTACTGTACTAGAAAAGTAAAGATAATGTACTAAAGGTAAGGTACCGTACTACAAAAGTAAGGATAATGTACAAAAGGTAAGGGTAATGTACAAAAGTAAAGATAATGTACAAATTTTGTGAATTACAAGTATTAGCCTATAGAGGCTCTCAGGAACAATGTGCTAGTGAAAATGTTTATGGTATAGTAGCTCTTACATTGTCAGCACTGTTACCTTCAATACTCATACGTCACTCATGGATGACTAAAAGGTTGGTGTGACACGTGGTTTGTATATAAGTCTGATGTGATCAACATCATCTGTTGTGGTTCTCACTTTGTTTGATCACTAAGTTATCACCTTTGTTTCCTGTTCTGTCAGACCTGACACACACAGACTGTAGTTTCATGAAATAAGTCTTGTTGCAGCTACGAGCGTTAAGAGTCTCATTGATTCATCTCCGCGAATTGATTCACCATAACAAGGTTCATTGAGTTGAAGATATGATCTAACCTAATATCGTTTGCAATTTGCTTGCTTCAATCTTTGTAAAAATTTCTCGTAAAATGTCTCGTAATATTTGGAGCTTTCATGTGCCGTTATATTAAGAGCTCTCATGTGCCGTTATTTTTAGAGCTGTCATGTGCTGTTATTTTTAAACCCTCATGTAAAGTGTAACTTTTTTATGTCGCACTGAAGATTCTAATAATGGCAATTGATTTTTATCGATAAGTCTGGAATGGGATTTTAATGAGATTATCCTAAATGATCATTCTGTTGATAGGTATGAGATTATTCTATCAAAAGATATAAAATATCAACGGGGCTACCGTATTATACAGATGTACCTTATCGTATTGATGAGTATGCTCTCTGATAACAATGTGTATTGTTGGAGAGAAATGCACAGGAAAAAACCTATACCCCTGATGGGACGGGTATAGGTTTTTTCCTGTGCATTTCTCTCCAACTATTTATGGAACCACATTGGCTATCCTAATTACCATCCAATGTGTATTGTGTATTTGTCAATGGACACAGCGGGAAATGTCCACAGCTGACCGTGAGAACTACCAGCGAAGGCTCGAAGACTACCAATATGAAGTGAGGTGAGTTTGGGGTATTGGTCTAAATTATTGAACTTCAGTGTGGCAAGAGCGCTATAGTATATCCCCACTGGTGGCCCATCTGGGTGGCTCTTGCATCATGGGTGTGTATTGGATGCTAACTGTACTGTATCTCATGGTGTTTATCTTTTCATTCGCTCTTTCGTTATCTCACTGTTAATAATTCTCACTTATGTATTTGGTGAAGTGTGAGTATCATCAGCCCTTAACTTTCAAAAGTGGTGCCAAAATTAAACAAAGTTTAAGACTTTGTGGTTTCAGACTACAAACTACAACATTTGATAAAAACACTAGAATAAAAAGGAAAAAAAGGAAAAGGCGAGGTTTTGGTGATACTTTATGATTAAATGTCAGTCGCACGTAAAACATTACCCTGTTACATCCCTAATATATTTTATAATAAACTATTTCACGACGAATCTTTCTCAATATTCAAGCATGAAAATCTTGCTCATCTCCTATCGTGGACGGCGTGGGAAAAAATCCCTGGTTTGTGCTGGTTCAAACTCGCAACCTCTCGCATGAAAGGCAACGTTTCTAACCACTGCACCACTGGCGCTAACCCGAATACATAGAATGATACACCTTATGATGTATAATTGTATATTAAAATTTGTCTTAAAACTCATCTTAGACTATACAGTGTCGTTTGAGTTTTACTTTAATATTTTTCATATATGTATATTTTTTGTTGATATTTACACTTATTTATTTAGCTGTAATGATTGGTTGGGTGTTAAATTCTATTCCTCTGTGTGGTTTTTTATGACAGAAAGACGCGTACTCTGCGTGACATGGAAGAGAGCACTAACCGCTCTCTACTCAAGTCCATCCTCACCACATGGAGGGACATCAAGGCCTTGAGAACTCAGCAGACCTACACGAATACATCTCACAAACTACAGATCCGCAAGTATGACCCAGATTCCGCGTGTGGCCTACATATGCTGTACAATACGCTATATGTACTTAGGGAAAAGTTAAGCCCCACCATATACATTTTTCACAGGGTAATAAATTTGCAAAGTATGACATCTAATAGTGTTAATATGCAGTGTCAATACTAGTCATACTTTTAGGCCACTAATTGCAACATGTAAGTTCACTACAGTACCATTACTGTTCATCATAAATGTTTTCAAAATGTCAGTTTGCATTCTCCCAAGTCAGTTTTGCTCTATGCATATAAACTCAACTCAATTCCTTATTCTCAAACCCTATTCATTATAGAATGTATATTTACGACTATGGCTCGCAGAAAAATATCGATAGGACAAAGATGGCGAATTATACCATAGGTATGAAGGACACTGGCATGTCTAACCGCCCGATCAGTCCCGAGTTGTGATCGCCGTGTTATTGATAGACTGCTCAGCAAGTCTAGAGAGACTGGTGACGTAAAAGATTGTGCAAGCTCCGGGAGACCCAAGAAAATAACAGATGACAACGCCTCGAAAGACTTGTGCTAAGACATGGTATTTCCAGTAGCAACACGTTAAGATGCGTGTGGCGGATACACGATCAACGGATATCACGGATACACAAGAACTATACGCAATCGGTTGTGGAATCTCGGTTATCGTGCCAGATGACCAGTACCTCAAAGAGGCGGGAAGGAAGTGCACCAGCAATACTGGAACCTGCGGACATGGAGAAATTTTCATTTTTCATGAGTGCTGCGCTCTTCTACATGCAAAACGACCGTATAATTCGAATTTGGAGGCAATATGGAGCAGCTTTTTGACGAAAGAACATCAGCAAAGAGATTCCATTTGGCGGAGGGTCCACAATGACCTGGGGTTGCATGTCTTATGACTGTTATATTACACGTTCAGACAATTCGAGGAACACTAATTGGCCAAAGATACCGCATTTCGATGACTTTCATTCATATCCAGTTTTTATGGATGACAATGCAAGACCCCTCAGATGTCATTCAGTCGTCAAATTTCATCATTAACACTCTGCTAGGGTCAGCGAGAAGTCCCAATCTCAATCCCATTGAGCACATCTGAGATATGGTTGGTTGAAAACTCAACCGGAGAAATCCACCAGTACAAGATCTTGATCATGAATTGGAGGCGGCACTATACGAGGAATGGCGTAGGGTACCCATGGCCGAGATTCAGCACCTAATCTCCGGGATGGGGAATAGGTTCTGGCCATCCTGAATGCTCGTGGCGGTTACACGAAATACTGACACTAATGGACATCTTCTTGAACATTGGGTCCTATTTGGCCGTTTTTGTGCGTAATTTGTAGTCTTCACCTTAGGTGGTTCTATGTAGTCAGGAGGTTGGAAATTTTACTACAAAAAACACTTTTTGGATATAAAAATTGTTATTAAAATACCACATAACTCCTATATTTGTGTGATTTCATAGGTATAATAAACCACTAAAATGCATAAGGACACACAGAAATATTTAGATGCTAATGATATTACTAAAATGTGACATTTACACAACGGGTACAGTGAAATATAGGGTTGGACTTACCCTTGTTCCTTATTGTTCCTCAAGTATATATCACTCGTCATTATAGATGTATTTGGGAAGCACTTATGCAGCACTTGACATTTTAAGTAAAGTGTGACATTTATATATTTAAAGCTCTTATGCAGCTTGCCAAATGACAATAAACAAGTCACCATGGAAGGAAGCTCTATAACAGGTCTGTCTCAGCAAGCCCTTCACAAATCTACTTTCCTAGTGTATATTGATTCAGGTGGCCAGAAATAAATTCCACTGGTACCAACTTACGACTAAGTCAACTAGAGCATCTGGGATAAAGTACCTTACCAAAGGATACAGCGTACTAATATGATTGGAGTTGCCCAGGATTTGAACCCTCCACCTAATGGTTCATAGGTCAGCGATCTACCAAACGAGCTGTAAGAAGTTTGTGTAGTGAATTAAATATTCAAGTAAGAAATAGCATTACACAGTTTTTATGCCAGATTTGAGCTGTTTAACTAAAGTAAGTCATGTGAATGTAAAGAGTTGACACATTGAAGTGTCCTTATACATAGTGGCTGGTATCAATATGAAATTATCGCGTGTTTTGCTCTAGTAAAAGGGCAAAATGGGAAAATGAAATCCTGTATATGTAGCTAAGGACGCATCATGTTATGCGATTTAGGTGAAATTTTTATACTATTGATATTTGATACGTATTGATATACCTATAGTCAACTCAGCTAATTTAATGATGTTCTTCGGTTGCTGTAGGGAGAACACAGACAAGGTATCCGAGGAGGCGGCGTGGATGCAGGAACTGGAGGATGAGGTCTCAGACATCATGGGGGAGGAAACCAGAGACTACGATGAGAGACTCATTCACTACATGAGAGAGTTGGAGCTGTTCCAGTCACAAGTCGAACGAAAGGTCATCTCACTAGTAGTTCATTTTATGGATCATAATGGTTAGTGTGGTTGTGTACAATCCAGTTTATACAGATCACATTTGGAGAGGTTCCACCTTGAGTTATAATATACTCAGTCCATGCCAGTACTATGTAAAAGTATGTTTAAACAAGCAGTGGTGAACACAAGGTTTGGGTAGTTTTACTAGTTTATCACAACGATCTGATCGACTCAGCCATTAGTTACGTGGGTTGTTGGCATCCCATCTATTACATCCCATCTATTACATCTCATCTATTACATGTTACCTATTACATCCCATCTAATACATGTTACCTATTACATCTCATCTATTACATCCCATCTATTACATCTCACCTATTACATCCCATCTATTACATGTTACCTATTACATCCCATCTATTACATCCCATTTATCACATCCCATCTATTACATCCCATCTATTACATCTCACCTATTAGATGTTACCTATTACATCCCATCTATTACATCCCATCTCGCTGTGTAGGCTGCCTTATTCCAATGATTTGTTGTAAACTGATCTTTGAGTGGCTCCATTATATAAATCCCATGCTCAACCTTTACTTTGAGTTAATTTGAAGCATGTTGTTGTAGAAAGCTGCAAAAAAACGCCAGCGGAAACGAGCCCGGCTCTCAGCCAAGCAGGAAGCAGAGGCCACTTCAGATACGGAGGCAGTGGCTGAACGTGATCCTGTATGTTATATGTATCTATGGCCTCTCTATCATCCATGCCTAGTCTCCGGCTTTCAGGAAGTGTTGCAGATTGCAGCCACCTGTGCCACAGTTCAAAAGTTTTTGGTTGCAATGACTGTCATGTCTGGTCAGACGTATAAAAACGATCCTTTTTTATTTTATCACTTAAACTTTTTCCAGGTTAGATAATGTTGTTTAAATGGCCACCTGTCTACAAGAGTTACAATAATATTTTTGGGAAAAAATAGTAGAGGTGACACCTTTGAGATACAACGAATGGCACCTTTTCTTGCAACAAGCCAAGATGCAGACTCTGCCCACACATCGACACGTGATGCACCATCATAGGACCGAACTATGCTATCTATTATCAATATTAAAGGGTCACACACCTGCAGCAAGGCCAATGCCATCGATGCAATCACCAGAAGATGTCCCCAAAACAACCTAAATCGGGGAGACCAGTCAGACCCTACGCAGGGCTCAATAGACATAAGTCAGACATCGGACACAACGAGGTGCAGAAACCTGTAGCCGATCACCTCAATCAGGCTGAACACTCCTTCCGGGACCTACACGTGGCAGTCTTCAAGATAATCAACGGACAGAAGAAAGTAGACTGACTCACCAACGAACAAAATATGATATCCCACCTCAATTATGTTAACATTGGACTCAACATAGGACTCATTAGGTCTTTATAACGGGCCAGAAATCCCTAGTCCTGGTTGAGTACAATTCTAACAACTAATTACCACTTCCACTCCACTCAACCATACACTTCAACACATGTAAACACATGTAACATCTGTAAATATTTTGTACATGGAGTATAGATTTATTTCATCAATGTGATGACTCTGATTAATTAGCGATAAATTAAGATAAAGCCAACTCGCTAGAATGATAACATGTGCTATATGAATATCGGATGTCATTACTTCTAGTTGACTCAGTTATAGTGTAGCATTTATTGACTTATTTTTAAATTATGAAGTATAATATCACTCAGTGTTAATTCTGCTCATTTCTGCACCAACAGGAGCAGGCCATCAATGATCAAAGTATTCTGGATGAGGAAGATTTGGTTAGTCCGGAAGAACCACAAAAACCCGACCCCGATGCCATTCGAGAAAAAGTTAATGCCAAAATGAGAGAAAATCGTAGACTTCCCGGTGTGTGTCTAGTCAAATTTCTAGAGTATAGACATGCCAGCATCAGCTGTTTGTGTCACATTATTCTAGCGCATCACAATTTGCGATGAATATTGTTCCACTTGTTATTTCGACATAGCCTAATGTGGAATTTAATTTAAATCGCTAATAACTAATTATAATTTTTTGTGATGAAAAAAGGAATTAATTGATGTTCATGAATATTTATGAGCTTGTTCTGTACATTGCATATCAAAACTTGATATAAAAGTCAAGAGTAGCCTATTGATAAATGGCATGCAACAGACTTCACATGCTTCCAAGTGACAAATGACAAGTTAATGGAGAGGAATGCACAGAAAAAACCCTATACCTCTGATGGGACTCGAACCCATGACCTCCAGATCTGGTGTTCGAGTCCATTAGAGGTGTAGGTTACTTTCTGTGCATTCCTCTCCAGCTTTTCGAAGAACCACAATGGCTACCCCCATTGACATCATGTTAATAAAGTTAATGTGTATGGCAGTTAATCAGTGCATATACAAAACATGTCAATGATGTGACACTCGCATATCTTTCATGTTACATGATATGAGAGACAATCTGTTCTAGAGGCAGGTGGGGGTCCAACAATCAACGATAATAATTATCCATTGCACTCAATACTTGTCTGCAGAATTGATGGCAAAATGTATGTAGATTTCCAAACTTTGCCTCAGCCAATGTGTGTAGACATCTTGTTGACATTTATACGATATAAGCATTTGGCGATTATGTTCCACAATGTTAGCTTCGATTATTAATTTTCGATGTTCTTTTATTGCTATTGTGTTGTTTTGTGGGTAGGGTACACATATAAACACATCCAACGTATGATTGGCAGGTGAACCGAAACTGTTTCCATACCTCACGTACAATGCAACAATCACTCAGTCGTCTCTCTGTCGAAGGTTCCCTGCGTCTTGTACATTGACATCTCAGATATAACCTACAACATAGCTACTTAATCAAATATATCACTTCAGATATGATTCAGTCTAGATGGATGCCCTAGATGGCAGCCTGTTGGTTCAACCGACAGTTACTAACATTATTCGCGAATCATAACAACATTCGTCTAATCACCCTTGACCCTGACCTGTTATTAAAGTGTCAATGTTATCAGTGTTATCAATAGAATCAGTATTATCAGTGTTATCAATGTTTTCAGTGTATTGGTGTTTTCGGTGTATCAGTGTTATCAGTTTACCAATGTTATCAGTGTATTAATGTTATCTGTGTTATTAGTGTATGAGCGTTATCAGTGTATTAATGTTATCTGTGTTATTAGTACATGAGTGTTATCAGTATATTAATGTTATCTGTGTTATTAGTGCATGAGTGTTATCAGTGTATTAATGTTATCTGTGTTATTAGTGCATGAGTGTTATCAGTGTATTAATGTTATCTGTGTTATTAGTGCATGAGTG
>WURV02154533.1:0-14005 GCA_011762755.2 Epimenia babai
AAATGAACATTAGTCTCATAATTACAATAGTAAATGAATATTATTCTCATAATTACAACAGTAAATGAACATTAGTCTCATAATTACAACAGTGAATGAACATTAGTCGCATAATTACAACAGTAAATGAACATTAGTCGCATAATTACAATAGTAAATGAACATTAGTCGCATAATTACAATAGTAAATGAACATTAGTCGCATAATTACAACAGTAAATGAACATTAGTCTCATAATTACAATAGTAAATGAATATTATTCTCATAATTACAACAGTAAATGAACATTAGTCGCATAATTACAATAGTAAATGAACATTAGTCGCATAATTACAACAGTAACATTAGTCTCATAATTACAACAGTAAATGAACATTACTCTAATAATTACAATAGTTAACCAACACAGTCTCATAGTTACAATAGTAAATCAACATCAATCTCATAATTACAGCAGTAAATGAATATGACTCGCATAATGACTTGTAATTTTCAATATAATTTTATCAACATTATAAAGAATTTAAAGCAACCGGAGTATTGTTGATTTTTTGGAATATCATCGGTGTTTGCATCGCGAGTCCTATGCATGCTGAATTAAAAATACCATTACGCACTTGTTTAGTTTCAAGCAGTTTAACTTTTACATAGGTTTTATTAAATATCACAAGAGTTCCGTGTGGGCTCTCTTAAAATTGACAAAAAACCCATTTATAGAAATACATTGGCATCTGGTTTATCCAGCTACCCAATCAAATAAGTGTTAATGAGGTTTATGCAGACCTTGAGGTACGTGTACCGTCAAATAAATCAATAATCATAATTAATAAAGCATCTATTTTGGTTTTTGCTCAGCTTCTGTCACCGCAAGGCAACAAACTGTGAGAAAAAAATACTAAAAGTGCTTTTGTGTAGGACTGAAACCTGCTTACCGAAACTAGAGAAGCCTCACTCTGAAACTTTTACGGAACACAGTTCAAATATTGATAATCATAAAAATATAGCCTGAATTCACAACTTGTAAAAAAATCTGTTATTTAAAAAATATGTCCATAAAAAATACCTACGTCTTGTGTACGTATCATAAATTTTGTTTCCATTTGTGTGTACCTTGGTTGATGTCCAGTCACGTAGTGGTTTAGATTTATTCAAATGACTACAGTTATCATTCTGTAGTTTTTACGGTTGATGACCATACACTGTCAGTAGAATTAACAAGAAAAGGCAAGACTTTTCATTACACGGGAGTCACTGAGGTCAATACACGATTGCGTGCAAAATATGGTACTAAAGGGTCAGGAGTTCAAAATTGTTAATTACATCATTCAGTGGAATATTACGTGCAGCGCTGTTTTAAGCCTATTTGACCAATTTTATCAAATTGGGCCCTTCAAGGGGGCGCTGTGCCAGTGGCAACACAGTTACCGTTTGGAAACCTGTAATCCAATAGCAATAAACTACAGAAAAGGTGAAATGAAGAATAAGAAATTCTTATTCCTAACATCCTATTCCTACTTTTTTAGGCATACTATATTAACGGAAAATTGTAATGTCGCTTTTATCAATAAGCAAAAGGGTGTCTTTAAACCAAAATGGTACCAAAAGTATTTTTACATCTGTATTTACATAAGTCTACAATAAAAATCTCATTTTTATAAGTGTCGCACTTTCAGTTCTCTGTATATTGGGTAAAGAGTTTTCTACAGTAAAGTTTTCTTTATTTGAGTCGTGAACATCATGGTTATTCGAATATATTATGTTTTGCTACATATTTAAGGATATAGTGTATAGTAACAACTAAATGTTACAAAACATTAGTGTATACAAAAATAACGAAACGGCAAGTTCAACTGCTTCAGAATATACCGATTATTTATCGTGTTCCATGGATATTTACATATTAAGTGAATGATAATGATATAACAGTGTTAGGAAGTGTTTGGCATATCATATAGAAAGACTACATTAAGAACAGTATAAAATTAGTCATTGTTAAAATTATTCTCAACATGAATGTAAATACTAACACGAAAATATACTGAAAACATACGAGTCAGTGTGAGAGCTATATCTTGAGAATAGACACAAAGAAATAAAACTTCAGCCTAATAATAACTGGTAACACGTTTAACTATATCTCCGCAGTGAGCCATAAAGGTGTTACCAGTTAATTTGCTTACGTTTAACTATGGAACATTTAAAACCATATAAAAATGATGTAATATTATACATTAGATAGTATATCAAGCATTTAATGTTTTTTTTTGGTAAAAATGAGCATACAACACAAAATATATAGAAACATAAATTTCTACTTTTGTATAGTAGGGGCCACGCTATCGGTTTTCTAATTGGGCCCTGCAATTCCTATCACAGGCCCCCCATTATGGCTTATAACAAACAGATGACATTTAGGGGTACGCCATAGTACATGATTTTGAGCGAATAGCCACATAATCACCTATTTTCTACATCTAATACATCTACCATGATAATCAACCATGATGGACTGACATGTCCATCACGGGGATGACTAATTATTATTGCTTTAGACAAGAAACAGAAATCTACTTGAAAGTAAATGTTTATGTACGAGTACTGAGTTGATGGTGTGAGCTGATTCGGCGCAAGTCGCAACCCTGTGAGAATTCCACGCATGAAATTACGTAACTGTAAAAACAAATTAGTGTTTGTGATATATCTCAGACAAAAACCCGCACTATTAAAATAATAACAGAATCACACGGACCGGGATAAGAGTTGAGCAGCACTTGTTGAACAGCAGCATCTTGACGGGCTTCAGCCAACTTTTCGACGGGCTCATCATACGGACAGGCACACTCTACAAACTTGAAACCAGCCTCGCTTGCTGCTTTATAACGACCTATTATGGACGGAATTTCCTGAAACATTGTTGATAAATTAGCTGAAAATTTTAAAGGCATATTAGCTTTCATATAAATTCCCTGGACAAATTATCTATGTACGGTCCCGGTCCACTGCTGTCCAATTTTCTGATAGAATAGGCTAGATTAATGTCCCTTTGTGGTCTTCGTGTCGTTGACGCGCCGTTCCTCATTGCGTGTAAGGTCAAGGACAGGGGTCAAGGATTACCATTGCCATAGTTGCCAGGTAACCATCCTTGATGGTAAACAACATGGTTAAATTAGATTACGTGACGATATTCTTATGACGCGTTAACTAATTACATTATAATATATTTGCTTTGCACCGCGGTATATTTATTTAATTAAAAATATCCGGATCATAGTCGACTCGCGCTATTTATTCAACTTTTTTAATTCGTGGGTGCGTCTTAGTTAACTTCTCTTATGACGTTTGATGATCATTATTTTAATATTTATTATTGTTCTACCCCTTTTCGGTTACTAACTTCAACTCAGTCGGAAAAAATCTACTATAAATTATAATATCACAAATTGAACGAGCTTGATCAAATATAAAGGAGGGAAAAATTGAACGTAATATGGTTTTTAGAACTGAGTTTATTCGTACTAAGTAAACAAATGAAGGGCTTCCCACAAGGAATATATATATCTGTTGGCCATTCTTTATCATACATTCTTATAGTTATATAGTTTTAAGTTGTGATTATAGCTATTTATCTAATTTGTTAGAATTTGCGATGGCACAATGATTAACAAGTTTGCCAACTAAAACTGCCCATTGGCTAGGTATTACAACAAATTCATATTTTTTTTATATATGTTTCAGAATAATGATGTAGTGAATGAAAACAAGATGAAAATGTGGCAAGAATCTGTGCCACTTCTTCATACACAGAATAGCAACAATAATAAAATCATAAAGAATGACAATAAACGCATAAAGACATTTTATCATGACGATGTCCCGGATGATCAGGAAGAGTTGCAGAGTCAGCAAATGTTTGAGGAATACCTAGGGGCACAGAGACATGGCACAGATATTCTCATTAGTGACATGTGTGTCATGTTGCTCGAGATATTACAGCTCCTTGCTTTGATCCAGTCACTCTCACTTCGCTGGATATGGCCACAAGATTATCTCAGTGCTACCAACTTTATCTTCCTCTTTAATCTTGATGTTTGGAGCTTCGATAAGATCAATTCCGGGGCGTTTCGCCATGTTCAGGCTTATTACACTCCGAGCTCAGAAATGTCATTCAGTTATTCGTACTTGTTGATTGGCTGGGGTATTGTATGTACAGTTCTTATCATATGTTACATTGTTATCTACATATTTATTAGTTACATCAGACATTCTTATATGTTCCTACAACATGCGTGGCTGCAGCGTATTGCCATTATAACTATCCAAATTCTTGCTTTGCCTGTTGGAACAGCTTTCATGCGAACCTTTCATATTACGTCCGACTCAAAGGTTGACATAAACAATGAGATTAATGCGTTCTCTGGATTACACTTGGCCATAATAATCCCTCTAGCTATTTTTATAGTAATTGTATTTATTCCCTTTCCCCTTTGGCTAATCCAAAAAACCAGTAAACAAATCGTGGGTAAGACAACTGATCGGCATGAAGGTTACCTCCAACTCAAGGAAATGGAAAAGTCTGTGAACCTTGATATGATATGGACGATCCATGGCTTCCATATATTTGCTTCATACAAACTCCATTTACGGCATTACCGTGCATACTTTCACATTTTTAAATTCATATTTCTCATTTTTTATGCTGCACTCTACAATCACATGTTGGCTCAGACCATTACTCTCGCTGTTTTACTTTCTCTCGCCCTTTTTATCGTTCTTCTTCTCACTCCCTACAGGGTCACTTGCTATAACATCGTTCTTGCATTGAGTTTAGCACTCCTTTCATCTGATGTTATATTCTCCGCTGTTATGGCTACATTTAATCCAGCAACAGTCCAGTCTTCCTGGCTCGTAGCTCCTCACTCCATCTGGATCCTGTCAATTCTCAGTGGCTGTCTTGTCATTGTCTGGTTTATATTTATTGTCTATGTTCTTGTGAGGCAATTTTGTCTCAAGTCTCTGAGGAGGCGTCTCCCCCTCTGGCCTAGTATGTCCAATGGCGGAATACTCTGCCTTACTCCACAGACTCGAACCTATGTTTGTGCTATTCTACATGGGAGACAACTCTTAGGTGAGTAAAAGTTAAATAATGTATGTAATTCTTGTGCTCCCAATGTTGATCAATTTCATTCGATTAGCCTGAAAAAGCATATTACATATATGCGATAGCTACTTTGTGAATATTGCATTTTTTTTACTTTACAACACTAATACGGCTACTTATATCTTACATTTATGTATGAAATGTTCTACTGTCTGTATATTTAAATGTATATTTTACCAAAACACTTTTTGACTGATATAGCTGTTAGATTGAACCGTTGTAGTCGAAAAACTGTCTTGAGTAAAAATGATAATTATTTTTTTCGTAATAATTATGTAACGATTCTTACAGTTGATTTATATAAATATTTGTATTTATATTAAATTATAATCGATTTGATGTTCCTGCAGAACGGAGCTTGGCCATACCAGCAATCCTCGCTCCAGCACATGAATTAGCCATAGAGATCGAGCGTATAAATGCCTATTGTCGTGAGTCTGAGTGGACGAGAGATGGTATCCATGATTCATTGTGGGACCTGCTACATGAACTCATTGAAGCCCACGCTTACATCACACCCAAGTCACTGTTCGCTGGTTAGTCATATATTCATGGAAACTACTAAGATACTATAAAGTTAGAGTCGATATACTGATCCATAATAATTATTAATTCACAAAAATTCATTATTGAGTGTATCAAGTAAATGCAATGGTCCTGTAGTCGGAGATTGATACATCCCAACCTTCACAGCCCTGAATACTGGTTGAATCATCATTACCGTATATAGTGGGTTTTTCCATGAAAATCTAGGCGGTTTAATTATGTATAAAAACACTAAAATGACTCAATTAAAAAGTGATGACCTTGCAAGGATAGCCATGTTCTTCGCAGTCCGTTGTATGGCAGGCAACCCGTTCTTACAGTTGAGTAGACTGACATGTTGTTATGAAAATCACGTTGACAACTGTCAGTCCTCGTACGTGGTACATTACATGATTTACATCACATCTAGTGGTCCTTTTAGACTACCCTCTAAGTAATTGCTGTCCCATATCTGGGGTTAAACACGTGATCATCTCAATGAGAATGTAGTTGTCTTTAATAATATCAATACTTAAGGGGACAAGAAATGGAGAATGAAAGTCTCCAGGCAGAATACCTGGAATAACAAGCCTGATGCGAAATTCGGCCTATAGATGTTGCTCAAGTATGCAACTGTAATATTTTGTTAAAATGATGTTCATAGCATAATTCTAGATAAATAAAGAATGCACTATAAAGCTTTGTTTCATTTACGACCACAATGTTAAACTAAGCCTGTCAATTCAACAGCCGTAACATCATGTGGGGCCATGTCCCATCAGTTGAAAATGTGTCGACCAGTACATTGAGGACGTATTTACTGATTTAATACAGTTACTTTCGCATCATACAGTACTTTTTGAGGTAATGAATGAAGATAATTACGGTAGATTTGTTATGAGAGGAGCGATGTTTTCACAGAGTGGAGGGGAATACATACACGATTGCGCACCTGCAGTAATGCTATGACATACAGCGCTAGATATAAATGTATAATATAAGTAGCCGTATTAGTCTTTGAAAAGTAAGGGAAAAAATGAGGTAACACCTTTTGAGACTAATTCATTTTAAAAATAAATTCAATTAGTCTCAAAAGGTGTTACCTCATTTTTTCTAGCACAAGATATATCACTCAATCACCGACATCCATATAGATATGGCGTAAGGTTTCAATTGTTATTTTTCACTATTGCCGCAAGCCTCCATAATCTTTCAGCAAGTGTCAAACGTTCTGTGAAGCAAACAGCACATGAGTTCGTCCTGCTCGTTCCAATGCTGGTTCACCGTCTGCATCAAAGAGAGTTTGACTTCGTCCTAGTGTCACCCACACGCAAACGGATTCTCTTCAAACTCTTTGTGCTCGGTAAGACGTGTGTCTTAGTTTCCTTAATTAAAATCAAACTAAGCACCGGTGACATTTTGGCAATATTTCACATACATTATACTATATTAAAGACACATTCTCCTAAATCAGTCATGCCCTAATACATTTGAAGTCACATATACATATAGCATTTTTTGATGCTGAAAATACTCCAAGAATGACAAAGATGTCGCCCTAAAGTTAGTATTTTCCTAAACACCTTCAAAGATTATCAATGTAATTTTGACAAGAAACCCCTTATCTGAATATTCAGTAAATTTTTGTATTACCACATGTATTAATGTTACTTTAAATGATTGATCCAAGTCATATGTGTATATTTTACAGAAAATCTTTGAAAGATCCATTATCGCTATTAAATAAGAAAAATATGGGGGTGTTGTTAGAAACCATGCTGTAATACCACTGTATAAAACACCGTTGCATAAAAACAAAGTAGAATGCATTATTATTGGTTGCTAATATAATAAAAGATAAGACTCAGCATTGTGATCTTCAGAGTGAACTTCTGCCCCTCTATAAATACTGCAGTATATTCAAATAGCCTAATGATTAAATAGTATCAGATTCAGTATGATATGACATTGAAAAGCGAGAGGTGATCCTTATGAACAATCCATTGATTTTTGATGCAGCTGAGGTTTGATTTGTGTTTGTTGAGGATACATAAATAAAAGGACAACTGCAAGGAAAAATACATTCTCAGTTGAATTGAATCCATTGAATAAATTAAATTTCCTTACTTTTTAAGACTATAATGACTACTCATACAGAACTAGAAAGGACTTCAATGATAACCACCATTAAGATGGTTATAGCAGTAATCAACATCTCAAGCGTGGTGTGTGTTGTGTGGTGTGTCACTGTGCTCTCACCCCAACACTAAATCATAATTTTGCCAAGATTTCTTCTAATATGCTTTCTAAACGTCAAAACCCCAGTAGATTGTAAGATATGAACGTGTTACCTTCCACACATGGCAGTTGTGTAAGATATTAAAATATAAAAATAAGCTGAGTATGAAAAATGAATGCCTTCCTTTTGCAGCCACTTTCCTGAATGCCAAATCTGACCGCCTGGCCAAGAAAGCAGCTGAGAGAGAAGCCCTGAAAAGCATGTGGTTCCCTACTCCAACAGCCATTCAGTATAATGGTACAATTCGAGATATAGAATCAAACCTCATGATGTATCGTGCCACACTTATTGTCTTCTACAATATTTAATTAAATCATCGTAATGTAATAATGAAATGTATGACGACAATGTTGAATTTATGATTACCTGGTTTTTTAGAAATAGGCTGATGAGATTACCAAGTGAATTAGTGTAGGCCATAACTTGCCCTCCACAAAGCTCGGCTATGTGGTTATGTGGTAAACGCAACAAATCGATTAGCTTCAGTAATAAATGGTGGAGAAAAACATTATAGTCCTCGTGAACAACCACGAGTTTGGGCAGGCCGTTGACCCTCATCTATTCATGACACTCGTTCTAAGCATCTACAGACAGCGTATATATGTCACACATATATATCAGCTGATGCATAACCATACCAGGGGGAAGAAGCTCTTACATAACCACACTGTGGGAGTAGATGGGGATTAAGGTGTTTTTTTTGCCAAAAACGCTACATGTTGTGATATGATGACTGTCAATTTGCATATGATTTTTGTTAATTAAAATCTTATGTGTGTTGGTAATTTTTCATTAGAAAGTATCCTAATAACACTGGAGACTGCTCTTTATTTCAAACTGGATATACAGCATCTCATTGGGAATATTTTTGAGGTATTAACTTGGAACAAATCATAACCTGTGATATAAACCTTGAGATTAGTACAGAGTGTGCAACACCACTGAAGATAAACAAGAAAGTCAACCCTATCATTCGATCAATTACAAGACTATCTTCATAGCTAATAATTATAAGAAAACCAAAATTATTATATTGCCATGCAAATATGAAAGTGAGCCACATTTAATGTATACCCTAATTTGATTAGACGGAGCTGTCTCCTAAAATTCACGTTTGTTAAGAGAAACCATCACCTATATACACTTTATAGTGTATATATCCCTGCTCGATATTCACAGCTAAGTGATTCTTTCTTTGCCCACGAGCCTGAGCCTTAATTAAACAGACCGCAGGCAATGCTTATTCATCCATCACACTGTAGGCGGATTGAGGATCGATTGATCCTACTGCATCTTTATTTACCCATACTTCAGACAGGCTAAAGCTGCGTGGGTTCATTTTGTCCGGCAAACATTGACATGTTAATTAACATGCCATTATCTTACTCTGAGCCTCTTTTCAGACGAGACATTCAACAATCTCCTCTACCCGTTGCGTCAGTCCGGGCCTCTTTGTCGTCCTCGCATGACCTCCTTGAATGAGGATCTCCCAGACCCTGTTCTTGTAAACCAAGATGACAATGTCATGATTGACCTATACAAAACTTGGATGATGGAACTGGATTATTTACCACAGGTAATAATCATCACAATCTTACTGAAGTTAGGTGTTTTCCTGGATATAACTATGACCAAACAATCAGGACTCGGCATGTTATGCATGACCATAATGTCATAACGCAAAACCTTGAAAAATCATCCCATTAACACATCCCCAAGGGACCCCCTTCCAAAATACCTCATGAGTCAATTGATACACTTATTCCTATTCTTGTCCTCCTCTCCAATCTCTCTTTCTCTACCAGAATCTGATGTTTTCCCAAATCTATAAAAACTGCTCTTATCTTAGCAATCTTATAATCGCCCGCACCCCACCCAAAAACATGAGACAGTCATTCTTGTTGTCCCCAATATACTTGTGTGTATATGTTACACTAAATACTGGTAATCAGTAAGTACCGGCATTCTTTAAACCGTTTTAGTAAATACTGGTATTTACTGAATGGCTTAGGGAATACCAGTATTTACTAAAATGATTCAGGAAATACTAGTATTTACTGAAATATGAACTCCATGATTACCACTATTTACTAAAGATCATTTTGGAGTTTAGTAAATACTGGTAATGATTGACTCAAGGGACAGATTACTGTCGTTGAATGCATAGTGTGTCCATCTGGTCTTGTAGATGTTTTAGTAATTTATTTGCAGCCTTCTATGCATTGTGTTTATTCAACACGGTGATAGTCAGACAGGTATATTACACAGTACCACTGTCAAAAGAGACATTATATATCGATTACTATATATGATTCACTGATTACCAGTATTTACTGTAACATATATATAATTTAGGCAAGGTATATCTAGACTTATGTATATATATATAAAATTTAGGCAATTTTTTTCTTCAACCATTATATTATAAGGCTTAATGTAACTCTTACTTCATTCATTGTTCTATGTCATTATTTGTTTTCTGGATATACTAGATGTATTTATATTGTAAAGTGTCTTTAAGTGAAGGAATACATTATAATGTCGTATGTAACAACCCTATATTACCTTTACTACTACTATGATGTCAGTCCTCAGGTTCTGATGTTGATAGACCATGAAAAAAATGATATTGTTTATGTCAGGTAATAACTGCATCACACTTGGAAAAGCTGCCAGAAACAGAGAGCCAAAGAACTGTCTCCAGAAGTACAGTGATCAGTCAAAACAAGAATGAGATCAACGACTTAGAGAATACGATTGATCTGGACCACACTGACAAGCAGAACGATGACGTATACTTCAATGACACAATAACAACAGAAGTGGAAAATAATCAGGGATCCAGGGAAGTTGCCATAGTAAACGAACAAAGTGAGCACAGTGTGGTCCTTATTGATGTAGAGCCAGAGGACAGTAGAGACAGTGTGGCTTGAGTTCTGTTGTGGTAATTTCATTTAAAAATGTTTATCCTTTTAAAACTGTTAATCCTTTTTAAACTGTTAATCCTTTTTTAACTGTAAATATTCTTTGTGCAGACCTTATTTTCATTTACTACTTAAAATAGTTAACCATCCGGTCAAAATGTTCGTGTCAGGACAGCCTTCAACTATACTTGAACACTTCACTTGCCACTTCATCTATGTGGGCTCTTTATTTGTGTATAACCAAAAAGATAAAGGACAACACCTTTTTATAGACAAACTAATTTATTGATTGCAAGCTTTCGCATAAACACTCTACTTTATCAGCTGATCACCTCACAGCCGAAATCGATAGTTATATCAATGAATTAGTCTATAAAAGGGTGTTGCTTTTTATCTTTCGTGTTACTATCAATTACACTCATAAAAATGTCATCGAATTTCCACCTTCCTAATGGATCACAGGGTATTAATATATTGATTAGATGCCATTCCTTAAGACAAGCATGGGAAACTTTCTGAGCCTCAGCAGCTAACTGAGCCAACTTAGGGACACTGAGAAGTAAAATGCTAAAAATTGTGGTCTATACTCTTACAGCAATATTTATCTCCAAATATAGAGGTATTTTATACTTTTATTTTCAAAATAAGTATTCGCAATAGCGTGTAATATCGAACAAATTAGATCATGACCTATCATATGAGGTGATTTTTCACATACTAATTGAATGATGCCTGCAATGTCTAAGCTCATATTGCCATGCACAAATAAGCTTATATCAACAATATCCAAGATAATCATGGACACATTATGCTATCGCTATCCAGTACTGACGCATAATAGAAAACACTCAAGAGAGAGGAAAATTAGGGAAAACTGTCATGAATCTACCATATTTACCACATATGTTATTCTATTACTGTATCATTTAAGAGCAATCATTTCCTCTCGCAGCTTTTTTTCATTGTTCACTTATGAATTATCATTAATTAGATTTATCAATGTTCTACAAATTTTACACAATATGTATAATTTTGCATCCTTTCTGTAATGATAGTTATTTTAACTTTGCAATAATAAAATTCACTCAAATAGTTTTCGATCTTCGGGCATTTGACCAGTCACCTATTGCCAATCTTCAGGAAACTTTACTGTCTGTGAATAAAAGGTTGTTGCTGAACATATTCCTCTACTGCAGTGTGCTATTAAGCTTTATCAAGTTATTAAACCATAAACCAAAAGTGAATATCACTTTTAAGGTACATACTGTCTTACATCTTCTGAATTCCAACACTTTTCCTTGTATCTTCTCTTATTAAGAAGCTTGTCTGGACACACCTTAGACAAAATCTGCACAGGCTTTTTCCTTTTTCTTCTGATAAGCAGTAATTTAAATATTATAAGTAATATATCTAAAAGTAAACATTGACAAATCCCCAATAAATCCATGTTACAAAATCGTCTGTTTTGTATTCATGGTGATACCTCGTTCCATTCCCAAGACACACCAACCTTCACGTTCTGATCATTCTTGCTTCCTCTACTCTGTATCGATTCTCTCTTCCTTCTATCTCTGTGTGATCATATTATGTAACTAGATTATAGAGACACCTTTCCCTCTAATTGCATTCCATTCCCATTTTCCACGAGACTGATACATTGGTAACAGATGGCAACTGCCGAAGATAAGATTGGCGGAAATTTGTAATGTCGCATCATCCATGTTATTTGATCAAAATCAACGTAGTGTGCATGCTTCATTTTTTAGATTACAATGAATGAAGGTATGGGTGAAGATGTTGCATTTGCCAGTCACATCTCCAACGGTCCTAGATGACCTGGATTTGTTTGGAGGCATTTATTGGATATCAAACAAATTGTCAAGTGAAATTATAGCGTAGTTTTTATGACAATATAAAGGATATAAAAGACAAATTTACATATTAAAATAATAGTCTGTTGCGCTATAATAATAATAATCGGGAGAAATGCACTCTTAAAAAGACATAAGAATAATAAAAATATCATTGTTACAATCCAACATTTTAGTATGATATGATGCCATCATTGCTTTTACTAGTTTCTCCATTCGTCATATGTTTGCTAATTTTCTTACTTTACTTCACTCTGTGTCAACAGTTTCTGAAATTATGATGATCTGTATTATTTTCCAAGGTTGAATGATCTGGATGATAAAAATATTACTTGGACAGAAGTTAATATCAGTTACAAAATACATTTTCACTATTGAAACTTATTAATGCAAATGGCCATCATCCCAAGGTAAAACGTTGATCCACCCTATTCGCAGTTTTGGACATTTTAATTATTTTCTTATTTTACATTTCTTATCCATGTTCACTCGCATTTATGTCCAACAGCCAATAAACATAATGCTACAATTGATTTTATGAACATGAATTGGAATGATTTACATAGCCAGCCTTTATATGGGTGAGTACTATACTAAACATTATGTGTATTGATTGACTGAATGACCTATATTAACAATTACAGTATTTGTTTTTTTTACCAGTTAGTGATTCATATTCATAAATTTATGGCGTATTATCTATTGATGCTACATACAATGTTGATATTGATGGATTTTATAGGATACTAGTATTGGTCTGTGGATGCGATTAATATTGTGAAAGAATCTGAAGAATGCAGATTATAGTTATTTAAACGGAAGTGAAAGACATATTACGGCTAGTTATATAGAGGTGGAAGGCTACAATGGCTATGTAACTTCTATTATAGACTTGTTATATGTCAGGGGATTGTAGATAGCATGGAATTCCATTACATAAGATCCCTATAGCCACCCTAACTAATACCATACCGTATTTATGGTATCTTTGGATTGAGTGAAGATCTCAGAACTTGATGATGCAACGAAAATTTAAACAGTAATGTGTTATGCATGTGATACAACCGATGATTATCTCAATACATTGAGCTGACTGCACTAGGTAGGAAATACTAGTGATAGGAAATACTAGTGACAGGAAATAATAGTAATATCAAATAATAGTGATAGGAAATACTAGTGATATGAAATAATAGTGATAGGATATAATAGTGATATGAAATGATA
>WURV02154544.1:0-16692 GCA_011762755.2 Epimenia babai
AAAACGCCACAGTTAGTATACTGGTTAGAGCGAGGTTTGAACCAGGGACCCCTGGATCCAAAGTCAAGCGCTCTAACAACTACGCCAACTGCCCCCCAATATTGTGGATTACAAATTGTGTAGATTTTTTCTTCACTCCAACTTATAAATCTGGTATTACTCAACGTTGGACCAATAAATATTATAGGATGATTGGCCTAGTCTACATTAAAGGCATCTTTGTTGTTGATAAAAGACCTGTGTAACAACATAGGCCATTGTTATCATAACACATCCCTCAAAACAAATAGCCTCTAAAGATCAAAGGATAATCTTACATGGATCATCCAGAGTGGAAAAATACATACCGTTGAATAAAGTATAATTTTCATGTTCCAGTTGCTCGTGTTGTCAAATCCATTCCAGAAAATGTGCAATAATTTTTGTTTAAATTTTCAAGAAATGGGCATATTTTCTGATAGATTTCAGGAATTGGGCATGTTGAACCAGGTAATATGCAAGTATGTAACATGTAAGCTCACAAGAGTACCATGACTGGACATTATAAATTTTTTCGAAATGTCAGTTTGCATTCTCCCAAGTCAGTTTAGCTATCTGCATAAAACCTCAACACATTTCCCTGTTCTTACACCATATTCATTCTAGAATGCGTACGAAAGACTATGGCTCGCATAAAAATATCGATAGGACAAAGATGACGAATTATAGGGATGAAGGGCACCGGCACGTCTAACCATGCGATGAATCGTGGGTAGGGCTATGATCGCGGTGTTATGTATAGACTGATCACCAAGTATAGGGAGACTGGTGACGTAAAAGATCGGGCAAGGTCCGGGAGACTCAAGAAAATGAACAAACAGCGATGTCAGACGCCTCGGAAGACTCGTGTGAAGACATTGCAAGTAGTAACGATACACGGTCAATCTATGCAAGAAATGTACGCAATCGGCTATTCAATCTCAGTTTGCCTGCCAGATGACCAGTACCAAAATTTAACTAAAGCAGCTTAACAAACAAGCGAGGAAGGAGTGGTGTATGCACCGGCGACACTGGAACCTGCGAACATGAAGACAAGTTCATTTCTCAGACGAGACCACTCGCTTTTTTCCGCATGCAAACGACCTTCAGAATTCGAGTTTGGAGGCGACGTGAAGCAGCTTTTGCACAAAAAAAAACATCAGCGAAGAGGTTCCATTAGGCAGAGGGTTCATAATGATCTGGGGTTGCATGGCTTATGTCTGCAAGTTAAGCGTTCAGACAATTCTAGGAACACTAACTGGCCAAGGATGAAATCCTCGAAAACGTAGTGGTGCCACATTTCGATCACCATTTGCTTAATTGACATCCAGTTGACATCCAGATGACAATCCAAGACCCACAGATCTCGTGCAGTTATCGGATTTCTGCGGAGCAATCCACCAGTACAAGATCTTGACGAATTAGACGCGGCAATACCCCGGGAATGGCGTAGGGTCCCCATGGCAAAGATTCAGTATCTAATCTTGCGGGATGAGGAGAGGGTTCTTGCCACCCTGAAAGCTCGTAGCGGTTACACTCTGTATTAATATATATATATATATATATATATAATGAATGGAACATTAAAAATTTCTTTTTTAAAATACTTGTAAAACAGGGAATGATAGTTGGTCCTTCGTGACAGCTCCAAGATATACGACCTGTTGTCGAATTTAACACGGTAAAAGCGGGCGGGAGGACTTCCCACTGATTAATGGGTTGGTAACTGGTATAATATATTAGCTGTTCATATTTACATCACGACTTACGATGGGGCATTATATTTTAGTTCTTTGTGCTCTCAGTAAACAAAGATTGTTTAACGTGTCCATTTGAACAGACGCATGTACTTCGACTATGGCGAAGAACGTCACAAAGCTATCATGTTAATATGACGCAAGGTGTCTACAGTGAATGTCTAGCTCGACGTAGCGAATCTAAAAGTAGAGTGGTATTGCCCCTAATTCGATTTTCCCAGCTGTGATGCTAAGTATAAAGGGTACTATTACTTGGTTGTTTTTAAGTCGGCGCAAGTAATCGGAAAAGGGATTTTGTTGTTTTCTACAAGGAAAAACACTTTTTATATTGCCCAGAATTCAAAATCTTCACATTTTGGTTGTCAGGCCGGCGCGTCACCAACTAATGTATTCATCGTGTGTTGGTCGTTCTCAACAGGATCCCCACCTGAACGTACCACATGACCAAAAAAAATCTGTCATATGTGCGCAATGGGACATGGGTGATGATTGTAATTTTGTTTTTAAGTCTGATCTTTTGATACACAAATAGGATTACTATGTAGGTACTATTCTGCTCTCCCGGACACTGAGAAAATGTGTGAGCAGGGAATAAACTGACAAATATAGCACGTCTCATTGAAATGATTATGGACCCTTTTAGACAGCTCTAATCATGTACTGTACCCTATGGCAGAGTATTGCTTCATTTCCCGAGTTAGTTAGTTGGACAACAAACCACTTATCTTTCAAAACACGCAAGTGATTCGATACGCCAGTACATGCACGTGCCAGTCAATGGACAAATGTTTAATGTGAACTGTTGTTTACACGGAAGTAGTGTATAGACCACTGGATTACTGTAGCATTTCAAAAAAAACACTTCCTGCCTACATCAATCTTTTCTGTATCTGTAAATTAAAAGGTGATAATATACTTGTTAGTAGGCCCGTAGGAACTATTTGGGTCTTTACCCGGTTTTCACGTCACTTCTCAAAGTCATCCGCTGTTGACAATTCGCGAGAGATAAAGGTCAAGTCGGACGTACCTTGCGAATTTTATAATACGTTTAAATATATTATACACTGTTTACCCTTTTCCTTCGCTTATATGTAAGTAAAGGACGATTAACACACAGTATGCACGGCACCAGTGTGCTAGTTTTGATAATCTCAGATCTGATAAGGTTGTGACGGATACAGTATTGTGTATTGTGCAACCACAAATGAATCACGATTGCAGAATGGGTAAAAGGAAAGTTGAGTAGCACTAGTAATACGAACGTTGAGTATTTAATTATTACAACGTTTACAAGAATGTAGTTATCAGATAGCTTTAATAGCTGGCGATCGACACAGACAAATTGACGCAGGCACTGTGGGGCGCCTTACACCACTGTCGTTCACAGTGATTGCTAACATTAGTCGTATTAGATCTAATGTGGACATTGTAAGACGCGCGTTCAATATAAAGCTAACTGATGTACCAAAGATCATACTTAGATACCATTATCACGGAATAGTCTCGTAATAGTACCAGCGAGCAGAAGTCGCCGACTAATCTTGCAATTAGTCAATCGGCGAACAAATGAAGTGGAAGTACGGGAGTTGTATACTCTTAACGACAGACAGATTAACTGAATAATTATTGCGGAACACAAAAAGCGTCGCTGTAAAATATGGCGTGAACGGGAAAGGGATACTCGCAACAAAGCCTTGTGAAATTCGGTTAAAATAGCACCATATTAAAAACTTTGTTAATCCAGCACTTTTGATACTTATTCATGATAATCACTCCCTGTTAATGCGCTGTTCCTGATGATATCGTAATTTTTCCTAAAATAACGGCTGTAATATTAATAGGAATTCGCCGGCTGTGACCATTTAGAATAACGTAACTATATTATCCCGGCATATTCCATCAACTCCTTGTATTACCAAGGACATAGATTTCAAGAGAAAATGACCAGTTCATGTCTGAATTATGATATCTCAATAAAAGCTTACCGGAGACATTATACGATCATCGCCCGTTCCCTCCTCGTCCTTGAAAATTATGTCCGGATTGTTATTGACGAGAAGTTTGCTAAATTCGTCTGGGTTCTTCGCTCGGTTGATGGCCCCCTCAGCCTGCCCACTCGCACCAAGCGTATTCTCCGACACACTTGGGATATGTTGTTTGAATACTAGTGGCGTCATGGGACGGGAAATGCGCCGCCTGCCGCCGCCACGTCCAGGACCGCACGGTAGGCTAGGTGCGCTCAACAGTAGGAAAAGAAACGCCATGTTCCGAGCGGCCGAGAGAAACGACCGAGAGCGCGCTACCCACGTTACACTGACCACGCACCGTCTCAGACTTGTTCGGCACGTTGATTGCGAGGTATTCATGGTACAACAGTGTTATATAGGATACGATCGGTCACAAGTCACAAAATAAATAACGGGCGTATGTCGCCATTTGGCATCGCAATGTTTTCACGTTACAAATCAGAGCCTTCATCACAGTGTTATACACCAATGTGTGTGACACTTTCACTCATTGTTTTAAAATTAAACTCTGTAATTTTTTATGAAACTGAACAAAATTTTACTTATATTGGTCGTGCGTAATGTTCGGTGCGATATTTCAAATTTTAATGGTAGTCCGTCTATATGCACAGTAACGTAGGTATTTGATATAATCGATCAAGCTATCGACCGGAGATCAATTAATGGACTGCAACTGGGCGCTATCGCTGAACAAATCACCTGAAATAAATATATCATTTTTACATATTCCTAATGTAAAACTAGACTCGCCATAAACCTCGATATATCGCATGTGAGATTTATAAACTATTTAAAATTGTTCATATAAAGTGCGCAGGATCCCACAAATTCAAGTTTTTATTCAAATGACTTTGTCCGTTACGATAGCCAATGAAAGGTCATGCAAAAAATAATATCCAATCTCGACAATTTAAAATATGCAGATATGTCTACATATATATCTAAGCGGCCTTGTTGTCTGAATGGGTTCGGTTAGTAATTGCAGTGTACGTATGATGTGCCTGTGTTTAATATGCTGATGCCACTGTCTCTCGTGGCCTTATTGTTCGCCATCTTTTCATCTCAGTGTAAAGAAAATTATACCGTATACCTGATGAAGCGATCTGTGCGGCAGAGGGAGACAATTTTTCAGCATTTGGAACCAGTGGCTCCGAATGGATGAACGTCAATTGTCTACCCATAATTACTGGTTGGTTCTACCGCGATTTCTTCAATATGATGAAGAACTAGCGAACTATCTATCCTCAGTGACATAATCATATTTTCATTAACTGAATTATCTCTGTGATTGGACAGTGATAGCTCAGCCAGCGGGATAAAAATTAGCTTATTGATACAAACATACAGAAACATGCAGTTATGTGTTTTTGCACTATGCTAAGGTTGAGTTTTTCGACAATAAATGCATTTCGGAGTAGGGCTAGTATAGAGTATATATACATACGGGATTTAGTAATTGACGCCTTATCACACAACTTCACTAAACTTTATATACGACTTTTTCTTACCTATTATTGATTCTATCGATACCTAGCAATTCGTAACCAAACGTTTAATCGCCATTACACGTTTTCGTGCTGAGTCATTACGGGAGCGTAAGCCCGGCTATTCAGAAGTCGTGGTTTCGGGCCGAATCAAACGCAAAATATTTTTCTTAGGCGTTAAATTGACAGAAACCGAAAGAAATAATTATTAAAGAGAATGACTAAGATCCAATAGAGACGGGAAATCATTATAAAACAAAATTTGAAAGACCGAATCATCAAAGTGAGATGGAAATATTTAAAACAAAATTTTAAGTGATAAAGATTTGAGGGAAAGTAAACGCAAGTAAAAGTGAAATCTGAAATCGTCAATATTAGTCTAATATGTTTTTCTCGCAAAAATTAATATTATCTTGTGAGTACTTTTAATTTATTAATTGTAAAATACGGCTGGTATATGAAAAAAGCGAATTATATATCTGTCATAAGACATAATTATATAACACCCAATATAATAGTGTCCACATAGCAGTGATACAGTGCATTCTTGTTCAGATAATTACGGTGGTGTCAGGAAAAAGTGAAGACATCAGCCGGATTAGTTTAATACAGAAAAAGAATGCCGTAGTAGATGTAAAAAATGGAACTGCTTACAATTTACGCGATAACTTATTCTATTGAAAGGATTTTAGTAGCTAGTTTACTTACATCGATGTCCTGTCTACAGGTATCAAGAATGGAGGGAACAGTCGTACTCCACTCTCGGTCGTTGGTAGCACCTGGGACAATAGCTCGCGTGATTGACCATCACGTCTTCTCTACGTGACCCAATAATAATCGTCTGGGCCGACCTAACTGGCGGTGCTCGCAGTCTTATTGGTCTCGCTAGTATTGACTTTTGCTCGATGTCGCCTCCCGTTAAGCAAGTATCGATTAACGAAACAGCCGAAATGTCGTAGATGTGACAAATACAGCCCAAAGATCGCGGCGGGCCGCTAAAAGCGACTATGCTCGCGTATGATAGCTCGCTCTACCGTCAAACGTGCCCGATCGAGGGATTTCCTCACGTAAATCTATTATAACTGATCAAACGGAACACAAACAAAATCTTGTAATGATACCGTTTGACATTATTTGGCAATATTAAAAGAATTAGTTTTAAGTCCTGTTAAAACTTATATTAAAAATTTAGATAATAGTTTAAATAGCTTCTGCAGTCGATGCCCTTTAGCGTTTTCGGAGGAATTTGGAAGTTCTGGCATGCATCTAAAGCATGAAATAAAAATAATAATAACATTACAATCTCTTTTTAATAATAAAATAATAAAAACAAAATAATGTACGTCAGACAGATACGATTTGACCCCCCCCCCTCGTATATGGACGTATAATGACCAAAATAATTTATGATGACTACTAATACGGTAATGTTAATGGGGGTAAACCATCGTAGTTCTCCGAATAATTGGAGAGCAATGCACAGAAATATACCCATACCTCTGATCAGAGCTTGTACAATTAATAGAGTATGTAGGTTCAATCTCTGAAAAATGTAGTGCTGTTAAAATTAGCGTAGCAGAAAAATAAGATCTATGGAAGATTCTGTTACATCCTAATTCCGTATATGATAAATAATGCCACGTCTAACTGATAATAATAGAAGGGGAGATATTAGTACGCGCGAAAGTGGCATAACGTTGAGTCAATTTGCATATGACTTCGAACTGTATTCCTTGTATTTCTTATACTCCTTGCATTTCTATTTAGTCATAGTAACCATTAATTTGCGTAGTGTCTTTGATTGCCATGTGTTGGAAGGGCACTAGAAATCAAATAGAATACCATTTCCTCTCATTTAACGGATGTGTTAGGCTATGATTGAACTTAACTTATGTACATTCTATTGTGTTCTGCTATATAATTAGTTATCACACTAAATGTATATAGGCGCCTTAGAGACATACTAGTTATTAGGGCGCCTCCAAAACCAATGGATTATCATTATTATTATTATTTATTATTATTATTATTATTATTATTATTATTATTATGAATTCAATATTAATAAACAAACAAAAGGACGAATGCAGCAGCGATAAAACAACACTAGATCCACCGCGGATTGACCACGAAACGGAAAATCACGTGTAACGCCCTAGGAACAAGACCGTTACATGGTTATCCAGCATCAGGTGTCCACCGAAATATCCACACATTGCCTTACAGATTTTCTTGTGGGTTGCGCACGAACTGCACAGGGCGACATCAAATATATTTTGGTACCATTTGAAACACTGTTTACGAACGAAGATCACAATCTCCGCATATTCCACAAGATAACCCCCGGTCGCTCACAGCACGGATAACCCAAGACTATATCAGAATGCGGCAATATGAAACCATGCCTTGGTCTGCTTATAGCTCCGACCTTTCGCCTATCGAACATGCCTGCGATAAGTTGGGTCTACGAGTGCACGAACGACAACTGCCATCAAATGTGGCCGAACTAAGAGATGCGCTGATACAGGAATGTGCGAACATTGAACAGGATGTGTTTGTGAGGCTGACGAGGTCGATGCATCAACGATGACAGGCTGTAATCACTTCGGTTTGTGGACACACAAATTACTGACTGTAGATTACCTAAAACGCCATCTTGTATAACATAATTCTTATGATAACACGCACACACACACGCGCGCGCGCGCACACACACATACACATACACACATATATATATAGGCCGGACATTTCTTTTGGAATAGTATATGTTATCATTCATTGTTGGGTGGGATTATGTGAGCCTATGATCATTATCACTGTATACTGACGCGCGTAATGTAGGTTCCTGGGCGTCAAGTAGTCTACTGCGTAACGTGACCTCTTCCATATCGATTATACGAGCTGTAAGACGAACAAGCCGCATATGGTTTTCTGTAGTACAATAACCGTGTGACGTTATCCAATAATATGACTGTGCGATGACTGTGTGAACGATAGGCAGTACTAACCTGTTGATATTTCAACATAGGCATTACTTCCGACCCGAGGTGGTGAGAATCGGTCCACAGCGCCTGGAATTTGATGGAAAGTGATTCGGCAGAAGAGACAATAAAATTTTTGACATACAGACAAAAGTTTATCTTAATCTAAATATTAAAAGAACAAAAAATAATGTCAAAGGAGCGTGAGATTATTTATCCATTTCACAATATGCGGTGCGAACAATCGAAAATATGTGAAAGCAGTAACTTAATAACGCGAAGACCTACACCTAAACACGTTTTGCATGTCACTATACAGACTACTATATCGGCGAAGACTTGATTTATTCTACACATAACCTAGTACACATCCCGAAACATCAGCCAACGTTTGACGATGTAGCGAGTCGATAGCAGCAATTTGCGCCTAGCTCGGGTGAAGGTCAATCGCGACCGTGCCAGACGCTGTCCCGGCCGGACACGACTTATTGATGGCCCACGAATTATCCGTCGTCCAAGAAATATCGCTCAAACTTCTACACACGCCTCATCGACTCATACAGATGCGACAGCATCTTGCGAAAACTGCCCTACATGTCGAAACGGTTCCATCAGGAACAACTTTTTGAATCTCGCATGAATGCACATAATATTTAGTTGTTTGGAATATTAACCTGGTAACTTGACTTTTTATCCACAATGGAACAGATTCGAGAAGGGACAGACAAGATCAGGTGGGTGTCACAGGAACAATATTGACAAATCAACATCGAGATGTATGGGAACGATGTAACATTTGGATTTCATACTTTTCATCGTCGAGATTAATACATTTAAACAGATCGTCAGCAAACAACATATTACTTTAAAATGATACAGAACACCGTATCTAGCAGAGGTAACTAGCACTTTAGTGTTACTGGGAACTTAACGAACATTAATGATGACGACTCCAATATAAGTTTGTATTAATCGATAAAAGACACGTAGAGGACAACTTCATCAGGAGGACGACTTCTAGCTTCATGTAGCTATGCAATTTCAAAGTCTAGTCTGAAAGTCCCAAAATTAGGATCTCTATCTGTTTATTGTATTATGAAATTATATTATTGTTGCTCTTTCCTTACTATCTTGACGTGATTTTTGAGAAAATGCCATATCTACATAATTTATTGGGGACAACTGCGTTGTCTCCAATCAAGTTATGCACACATGTAAAAGTTCTGTGTGTACTCTTACAATCAGTGGCCACTCGCTGTCATTAACAAATCAAAGATGTTTTACGATCTCTGTGAGCTTATTTAAATGCTGATTATGCAGTAATCTGCGATTATTACGTTGGGGTGAGGTTTGTTGAGGAAAATACTACAGAAAAAACACCGGGATATCTTTGCTTTCGGTGCGGTTCATATTGTTATAAACTCATTTCATTGTTTATTGTGCAAATCATTTTTGTACAAGATTTGGTCGTATTAAATGAAGTACATTTCATTGAAGCGCACACTGTACCTAAGGTTATTTGGCTGAACGTGATGAAATTCAGTATGCAGATTTTTACAATGTATTATATAATAACTGTAGTCGAGCTCCGGGGGTAACAGACCGCCGTGACCAGTGGGTCAACAGACAGAAAAGGGCAGACGTTGTTATAATAGTCGAACCAATAATGTCGAACCGATGCCCACCTCCCGACATATTGTCCGTTTATCCTACGACCGAACAGCAATACTCTCTACACACTGCATTTAATCTCCGAGCGATTCTTGTCTGGCAATATGAATAGGTTTCGCGGAAAATCTCGAGCGATAATAACACTCGGCGGCGGTGGATCGATACCAATCTGGAGCATGACAAATCGCTGGACGGCGCAAGCTGACCTTCGGCGAAGAACATCCCAACGGTCTCGCGTTCTAAAAGCTTCGCATTGTCATGATGCCGCAGGTAAGAACCCATTCGGGTCACAATAAGAACGAATTCAGCGCATTTCTGTTATCAAAATATCAATAGAGGGGTGCGAAACCTTGTTAGTCTAATTAGTAGAAACTTAAGAGATAAAGAGCAACAACTTTTGTATATACTAACTAGTTTTATTGATCACAAGCTTTCGCATAAACAAGATGTTTATCACCTTATGAAGCCGAGTGTTTATGTGATAGCTTGTGATCAATAAAACTAGTTAGTCTATATAGGAGGTGTCGTCCTTTATCTCTGAGGTGACAAAATATCAATGTCACTCCCTCGATGAAACATATTAACACACAACTAATATGTAATACTCATACTACAATAATTTATAGTCGACGTACTTAATTAATGAGGCATGAGCGAAGGGCCAACGCTAGGCTCAGGCAACGATGTCGGTGGTCAGCCCATTTATACGTACACGCCTTCACTCGCCCACACTAACGCATACGCTCACATACGCAAATACGCAGACACTCACATACGCACGTATATATGTAAGCGCATACATACATATATATGTATGTACGTACGTACGTGCAAAGCTGCAAACGTGCATACGCGGAGGCGTACATTGGTACATAAGTATGTACACATGTACACACCTACATGCGCACATGTGTAGCCACGCACACGTGTACATGCGTCTATACGAACATACGTAAATACGCACACACACGTGCACATAAGTATGAAATGAATGAAATGAAATTTATTTGTTTCAAGTGTACTTATTAGCAGAGCTGTCAAAAACTACACGAAACAATAGCCTGACGCTAAAATACTGTAATGTAATTACCTAAATTATATAAAAATTACACCTAACATCCAAATTACATATCTAACGTACGTGCATGCGTCCAAACGAACATACCCAAATACGCATATACGTACATACGTAGCCACCGACACACGTACATACGCATACACGCACACACGTACATGCATACGTACACACATACATACTTACATAAGTACATACTTACACACGTACATACGTGCACACGTTCATACTTACAAACGTGCATACGTGTTACGTACACATGTACGTGAAAATTTATGACTTCTTAATGACTATCATTTCTATCTTATGACTATTCTTAAAACTTAGGATTAAGTAAAGGACACAGCACTGAAGAATGCAAAATGGCAGTCGAGATGAGTCGCAGGCTTGGACAGAAAAATCGTGACGACAATTTTAACAGAATCGACATTCGAAAGAATGCTTATATGTTATGTGTATCTTATTCATCAAACAAGTAGACGATGTAGTCGCCATTGTACTTAAAGTTGTTTGATTCAGTATTGATCGTCATTGATGATGCAAGATTCAAGGTTCAGCCGAGTGGTAGCAGACGAACCAGGTGGCCTCGCTTTTATGGCCAGTGGCCATGTGCTATGGACTGACGGTAGATTAGTTCTGAGCAGTACCCGAGTCCGCCTGCAATTTTAGAATCTGGTAGACAACGCATTTACGCGGGTTTCCATCACGATAACACCAAATGCTCAGATAACAGAGATAGAACAGACGGACCATGTCCGTGAAACTGGCACCCATAGTGCTATATATACACATAACTGCAGTGCCTTTGTTTTGACATGGAATTGACATATTGTATGAGATACTTGTAGGCTAGATTAAATGTAATCCCGACTACTTCTAAAGTCTACTGCAGCCTTTACCAAGTGGCTTTGTTGAAAAATGCATTTTTTATTTTTAAATGCCCCTCAGTACATTTTGAGCCCGTAATTGAGCCCGAATTATTTCCGAAGAAAAGGTAATTGTTTATAATATAAGTAGTCGTATAAGTCTTTTGAAGTATGAAAAATGCAAGGTTAACACCTTTTATTGAATTTATTCATAAACATAATATACATATAATGTAATATGCTACTCCGAGCTTAACGAATAAAATAAGGAATTGCTAGTTTGCTCGATTCACGATGTTGACCAGGTGATAGATGAGAGAGATCGATAATGTAGGGGTAGCGATTGTGCTTTGACAGGAAAAGGTCCCGTGACGTCTCTAGTGGCTGGGAGTAAGATCCGTGTCACATGGCATATCGCCTACCATCATCTGGTATGTATCTTAAAAGATGTGACATAAAGGTTTTAAAATATAAGCATATATATAAAACAGACATATTGACTAATTAACGTAAGGAATAAAAGAGCTTGTTAAATCCTCACAATGGGAAGTCAATGCGCGTAAATAACAAGACTTTATTAATGTGTAACGTTTCCTTTGTGTCCCGCAATATAGATTACGACAACTTTGTGATTCGTACTCACATAGGTTTTGTAGAATTAACCCGTGAGGATCTATTTGTAATATTTACATGGTAACGTAGTGGTTAGGTCATAAGAATTTAATCCATACGACCATGGATCGATCTCGCGGCCCTTTTACACGGACAAAACGCGCCTTAAACCCCATGTTCCTAAGCGAATCTGGCTTCGCCCCCTGACACGGTTACGTTTTAGATTCTCTATGGACGGTCTCTATGGCGCATATCTCTCCGCTCTCTCGTCATTTCATTGTAAATGACCACCAACTAGTATTCAAGATTAAGCTTAGTGAGCGACATATGTAGGCGGTATGTAGGTATTTGGAACCAGTGAAGTCTATGACCGAAGGTCAACAGTCTCCCCAGACTCGGGGTGGTTTTCTCAACGCTGTTTTCAACTATAATAGCTGAGGCTAACCACATAGGCTACCTTTGTAAAGGACCAATAGCTGAGATAACTGAATAATCCCAGTCTATTGCCTCATACAGACATTATCAGTATGACAAAATAAATCATATGATTTGGTTTGGAAATAATAGTAGACGCTATTTTTGATATAATAAAATTAAAATATTCCTTTGTGTCAAAATGCCCAAAGAGGTGATATTTGCTGCTATTTAACACGGGGCTTGTTAACAGTTACACGATTTTAGCTAGATGTATCGGGACGCTATTTTTTTTATTCAAGCAACTACGTTTATATTTTAGGCGATTAACATCTTTCTCTGACAAAACTTGTTAATAACACGTGCGTGTGTTTGTGACTCGGCTTACCACGCCGTTTTATACATAAATTATACTTACTCCTAGGTTTAGGGATATATTTATCGCCTTGGGCACACTCAACACTGTCATCAAACTATTGCTTCATAGTACTATTGCGCAGATCACAACCGCTTCTCCCCATATTTATGGAGGGACTACCCTAAATAGGTGCTAATATCGATCTAATTTTATCTTTAAATTTACGGCGCTTCCTGGGAATATTTAGGTCATAGCCAGTTTCCATATTTTTGATGTGGCTGTTGATGTTTTTGTAGACTTTCATTCATTAGAACGTATTATCTTTTCTGGCTGCAATACAATAACGCAATAACTGAATAAGATATTTGACGAAGACAACAACATTCGCCCGTGACGGCGACATTTTTTCCCCTGCTGTGGCAAGGTAATATGGGCGTGGTTTATGGAATACCACGTGACAACGAAATAAGAGCACGAACTGACTCAACAATCTGTTTGATGTGTGAAGCTTACGTAATGTAAAAATAAACGCAACATACTTCGATGATTTTCAAGCGTTTTATTAAATTTTATTCCACTACTGGTATTATTTATTCACTGATTAAAACAACACCATTTTGTGACAGTTATTGCGCTATATTACAACATAATTTGTTTATAACAAGGACGACGTTAACTTCCTAAGTCTCTAACTGAGTAAGTAGACCAATAATGCGAAATGTTTACTGCTATTTTGCATTTTTATCCTCAAATAAAAAAGTATAAGACACACTCGGTCATATTTGAATAAACACACTTCATGACAAAATCAGGAATGTAGATTTCATTTGCAATTTCCACTGCATTACAAGATATACTATATAATCTCTTCACTAAGCTAGAACTAATTAGTAGTGTGTTCGCCTGCTACCTTTGCAATATGATTCACTATTTTTATAGAGGGCATGACACACTGTATTAATAATAAACGCTTTAAATGTTATAATAAAACGATGAGATACCACTGGCCAATAATAAATCGGTTATCTATCGTCTTTAGCAGATTAAAAGTACGTAGTTAATTATGAGAATTTTTGTAACCATCAATTTGTGGTCTTCCATGCTTATAAGATCTTCGATACCTCAAACGTATTATATATACACATTGAATTCTTCATAATCCAAAATCCAAAATCATCGTTGTCAGTACGTAAGGTTATACAAGTTTAAAACCCCACTAGGCATTGCAGTACCCATCAAATTACGCCTAATTTAATTTGTTAATGTTTTTAGGTCGTGAAACTATAGCATTGTTGACATCATCGTGTCATTATTGACCAAGACACAATCGGGCACTCTGAATAAAGTTTATTATATTATTATAAAATATGGCGCGAATAGTAGATACATTTGCACTTCGCGCAATATAGTGCACTAAAACAATGCATTGGTTAAAGTTCGCTGATTACATTTTTCGTGATGAACTAGCAGACGACATTTCCACCTGGTAGTCAATTTTAAACAACACGATGCGCGCGCATCCAATACCACGTGATATCTCTCGAGCAATGAAAATACAGCGTTACCTTGCCACAGCAGGGAAAAATGCGTGCACGTCGTCTGCTCAGTGCTCGCTAGTGCCGTTACCGCAAATTTAATGGTCCTATTTTTAACAAAGGATACACAATAAGTAAAAAATATATTCTAGGGTTTCAATCAATATAGAAAGTTCTAATTACAACCTCTCAAATGTATAATTTATTTCCGACATACCCCGTTAAAATATAGCTACCGTTTAACCACGCTGATACGAGCGACAAGCGAACCTCAACTATACTCTATAGCAGAAAAAGCACATTAATCGTCTAATAGACAATCGATACGGCCTTCTGATGGTGTTAAAGTAATCAGTAAACTTTGTGATTATCTATTTTTGTATTGGAATAATATTATTAATTTTCAATTGTGTTAAGTTTGCATTTAATATTTGAGAACGCATGGATTGGGCGACATAAATGTATTGTATTGCAAGGAAAATTGGTTAATTTCAGGGTGGATACTCACTAGATATAATGGACAATTACGGAAAAATCGTGTACCGAACACCTTCAAAAGGATATATGGGTGCTCATGACACTTCGTAAGTGACACTTGCTTATTAGTTTAGGTTCTTGTTCAGTAAATAACACCTCTATCTTAACACTTTTGTAGCTTTACTGCTAGGTATCTCTAGATATCCTACGGTATATATATATAAATTGCGTCAACTACTCGTCGAGTGCCAAAAAATAAAAAGTCGCAAGAAACTTATCACTATTGATGTATACACTGTTATTTTGTACCTTGTGCTTGTAGAATCGTCAATCACATGATGTCTTTGCCCAAGGGCATGGCTTGTGTTGGGTGCACACTGCGCATTGTCAGACAAGCACTTGACTGGAGCACTTCAACCTTCTTCTATAACTTTTGGTCTTGCGCCGATGTTGATATTGTCATGCCAGGTAAAGCTCAGTGGATAGTAAAATGTCTACTACTAATACCTGAAAATCACTATGCATAAGAAAACCTAATTTATTAACCGCTAATTCTTCCGCGTCATTTTGGCACGTGTCATGTTTTGAATCATTTTTTACAGGAGTGTCTGAGCCAGAAATTACCTGTCTAAATGGGGGCATCATAGTCAATGGGAAATGTCGATGCAAGAGGTTATATGCTGGCGACAACTGTCAATTCAAAGGTTTGTGCCCTGTAGCTTGTTTATAGTGTACCTTTATTCATTCCTTATTTGGTTGTTCAATAACAATGCATTATGTGAAGTAAAAAGATTTTAAGCATCTTTGGTCATTATCAGAGACCCTCATTGTTAATAAGTGCAGATAAATTCTCTTTAAAAAGACTTTGCCTCCAACGTTGCTCAAACCCACAACTCATTTTTCCCGTTAACATACATCTAAGCTGTCTCTATGCCACTTCCCTCCTATGTTGGCATCCTATGTAAATAACCATTAACCATCCTAAACTCATTGGAATGTGCGACAAATGCTACCCTCCTGTAGAAGTTTGGAACCTATAGCATGAATAGGAGATGTCAAGGGCTAAGAATGGCCTAGATACCGATTACCTTGGTAATCAGCCTAAGTACATGCATACACAACTGAGTTACAAGAAGCAGACTAGCATCACGGGGGTTTGACAGGCTTCTGAAACACACTGAGATTTAGAGTCTTGATAATGCTGGCGACATACAAGGATATTGTAAACTTGCAATGATTGACCAAAGAATACACTGAAGCAATTCTTTGCAATTGGAAAATCACTAAACTATTCATTTGGACCTGGAGGTCATCGGTTTTGCCCCCACAAGGCCAAAATTTCATTCGCTTAGATTTCAGTTTCTTTCATTACCTCATACGATAACATGACCAATGGGCATTGGGTTTGGTTATC
>WURV02154555.1:0-16690 GCA_011762755.2 Epimenia babai
ATATATACGAGCTTTCACATAAATGTAATGAATGTATTTAATCAAGCTTATCGTACAGGTAAGCAGGTTGAAGCTAATAAAAATATGGGCAAATTTATTTAGTTTCAACGGGTGTTACGAATTGATATAAAGTTATAATACAGACACTCGATTATATTTTTGACTGAAATTGAATCATAAAATTATGCATTTGAAGAGTATAATCACTGTTTAGTAATTTTAAAAACAGTTTATGGTATAATACATTATAGTTTTGTTTGAAACATATTTTTATTTCAAACATTGAAATTTGGATTGGTGATTATAGTTCCATCACCATAGTTTTTAAATTACCGTATAAACAAACATACGATATTAATTATGCGTTGTGTGTACCTATGTACCATTACATGTGTTTATGAGAACATTTGACACCGAGCCGTCGTATGGCTATCTCTGGGCGAATAAAGGCGGAAATAGCTACCGGCCGGTTCCGCAACAAACTACTTCCGATTGTATCTTTTGAAGGCGCCATTTTCGATTTCCGTTAGAAGACGCCTGGCATCCGTTGACACGATGGGTGACGGATCGCTTTGCGCCAGACTATGGCCGTATCTCATGCACGTTGTCTGCAGCCGGTATGAATTAAAGCTGTCTTCAATCTTTATCGAAAAACATTTTGATGAAAATGGACGCTCGTGTTCACCGAAGCATACGCGCTACCATTACTGTATGTACTGGTGCCACTAGTACGATGGTTCGAAGCGCCGCGAGTTCAAATCCGCGCAAATTATAATTCTTTACCCGCGCCGTCCACTCGAGGGAAAGGAAAACCCAAAATTGTATTGAAGCTAGTTATTGTAAAACTTCTTGTGGCTACAATAAGGCAATATCAATGACCAACTGACTTTTGCTACTGTTAATATAGCAGCACTCAAGTTCCTCATTTGTCTTTTATATGCGATTATCAATAGCGGACATTGCGGCCCAAGAGTGAATGTGGTCCATTTCTTCTGGTCAGTGACCTAATTAGTTTAATATGCATGATAAAAGAGCCCTCCGGTGTTGTAATAACCTTCCTACATGTTAAAATAAAATTGTAACAGATTATTAGAAAATATCTTAACTCTAATAGAGGGAAAAAGTAGACATAACTATAATAAAGGTAAAATAAGTTGACATCCAAACTATAATAAAGGTAAAAAGTGTTGCCGTGTGGCTCTCACTTTTTGTTATCCATATAGAACTAGTGATAATTCGGTCAAAGTTGTCATCCTCCGAGTGTGGAGCTTCGCGGGACGATCATCACACCAGTCAACTTGAGGACCTTGTGAGATCGGGCCCAATCAAGGAAAAAGAAATATAACGATATGACAATGCCATCCGCCTCTAACCAGAATACCTGGTTCGAAAACATAAAAACGCCTAAAGATCTGAGACGCAGTCAAACAAAACGGCCTAAACATAATTATTATAACGGCGTGACGTGTGGTTATAAAAACTACCGCATCTCAGATCTGCGTATCTAGCACCGACCATATGTACCACAGTATTTCATGACTCCGTGCGTTTACTCTGAGAGTCTTGCCTTCATATTACCACCGCATTTCATGAGCCCGTGCGTTTACTCTGAGGGTCTTGGCTTCATATTACCACCGCATTTCAGGAGCCCGTGCGTTTACTCTGAGAGTCTTACCTTCACCCACCTCAACAGCGGTTCTTAACTATCAGCATGGCTAAATTCTTACTTGGTCGTGAGACATCAACACGTGCATGATGATAGCCTTGATAATATTTAGATATACAGAGTTGTACAAAAGTAGGCTTGCACTAGTACGTATGCACTTACCAAACAAAAACATTACTAAAACGACCTAAATTCAGCGTTACGTCATGTAAAGTGATGATAAGTCGTTGCTTAGGACCGTAGACCTAATTTTTGGAAGGGCGGAAGTCGTTCAAATTCAATTCAGACGGCTCAAGAGCGATTCCCGATTTTAGGCGAGAGTTTGAGACACCTTAAACCCTACCAGGCAATATAGAGTCTGGATGGCCCTTGCAGTGTGGTCGTGTGAGGGTTTCTTCCCAATGACTTGGCGCTGCTTCAGATGCTTTCTAGATCATTTCTGGAGCGCTCAACTCTCGGCCGTTTGCTAGTTGTAAATAACCATTAATCCTCGCAGATTTATAAATGTACGACCAATGTACGCTCTCCGTTGGCATTTGGACGCAGGAGCGAGCATGAACAAAGGTTAACTGCGCAAAGACGGTGGTTTTTACGACGGTGGTTTTTCCAGCGTAATCACAGAAGCCGCTCCATTTTTCGCGTTAACCAAGGGCTACCTTTTCAAAGGACCCATCGTAGCTCAGACAGCTGGGTTATTCCAGCCTATTGCGACATACAAGGAAACCGACTTTTGTCACACCTTATTTATTAATAAATTACACGACAAGGATGGCGTTAATAGTTGGAATAATTTATAATTTATTTTTTACGTATTTCGAAGAACATACACGTTATGAATATGGAATATATTGACATCGGTATAACAAACTACTGAGGGGTATCATAATTTATGAAATGACAACAGAGACATTATACTCCGATAACAAGAGCCGCATGCTCAGTGTGGGGATTTAACAAATCATTATACGATCTTGTATTCGATTTTGATGACGTAGACTGGATATCGTCTCCAGAAAATGAAGTTGCTGGAGTTGGATCTTGATATTTTAATTTCGCAGTCATACGGGGTGTTCCATAAGTTTCCAGTTTCACACGTGGAACGATGTGTTACTTAATATAATTAAGACTGAGTGAAAGGAAATAGGATAATAATTCCGATATCGTAGAATGAATAAATGCAGTCACTCGGAATAGGGACGAATAACCAGAAATTGCAGGTGGTATGTACACTCTCACGGCGAAACGTGTCATTAGAGATTTCATTGACATGCCGCGGGAATATATTTTCAACTAATTCAAATCTCGGTCACAATATAGCACTACGTAGGTTTTTTTTGCGTAAGAAACGAAATACCTCGACATGGGGTCCGCGTGAGGCCTATGGTTATGTAATTAATTGGATCGCGATAATTTATTGAAAGTTGTTGGGAGCTTGTGGCTCGAGGTCCTAAGTTCTCCGAATTGTGCCTGTATTCATAGTCTAGAGAATATCTACTACAAAGCATTATAACTAATTTGAAGGGCAGATTTGTCGGATTGAGGATTTGGGATGATAAACGAATGTGCCCAGTGTATGGTGGGTTGTATGCGGTTCAAGTGATATATTTTAGAATCACAACAATTTATTAATACGAATCAAATAGCGACGGGGGCTGCTGGTTTGTCTATTATTAAGCGACCCTGCAGCGTGTCGAGGTCGCGGGCAGGGCTGAATAACGGCGCGTTAGACGAAGGTCCGCGTCTTGAGAGATCAGCGTGGGAGACGTACGTGGAGGGTTTAATGGCCAGGTTACGGGCTAAAAGATGTTGTTTGAGCGCGTATTGGTAGGGTAACGTGTGCGGCGCAAGCGGATACCCAATAGGTAACCGGCAACCGACCCAGCCGTGGGGTGAAGGTACGAGTGTCATACCGCAATGAGGTCGCATCGGAGTTTGAGACGGTAAAGACTGTAATTGTGTGGTAATTATCGGCGATGTCTCGATTTTGTTACTGTCGCTACTTGAGTCGTTTAAAAACTCCGACACTGACCATATTTTCGGCGTGGTTTGCTGGCTTGATGAACACCTATCCGTAGAAATAGTCCTAATATTATCATTTGATGGAGTTACATCTCGCACACGGTCCACCGGCGACCTACTTTTGTCTCGCTCGACGTCGTTTTCGTGACCTTCGCCGGAGTCACCTTCGGAGAGTTTCCGGCGCTTCACCCTCGGTTCGCTGTCGTCACAATCCGAATCAATGACGTCATCCAGTCCCTTTCGCATATCAATCGGACTGTTTTCGGCGGATTTTGCGCGCTCGAGGATCTGACTAGACACCCCACAACCTTCCTCTTCACCAGACGCGTTGAGTCTATCGTCTGAAATACGAACGGCATCACACTGCAACATGACCGAGAAAATAATAATTTTGATACGCATATCATTAAGCCAGTCACGTTGTAAATATACACCGCGACTTGGAACCGCACGCATATATGGACCTACCCATATCTCATTGGTGATCAAGTTTACGGAGTTCCATGCTATGAGTAGATGTACCGAATACGCAACAACACGAAGGAACATAAAGACAACTAACACTATCACGCTTCGACGTTCAAGTTACTTATAAACCATCTTAGTCTCTAAGATATTGTCCATAAAAGCTCGCAAAACATTTGGCAGTCTATGTTTGAGAGAGTGGTAAGGAGATGTTAGTTCAAATTCTATGTATTCAAACTCGCTAATTATAACATAAAGGCTGCGGCACATCGCACGACATATTGCATGTTTTGTTCGGCTTCTCAAAAGGCCAGTAATTCATTATATGTAGATATCTATCAAAGTTCAAAGTAGTGTGTTTAAATTGTTTATATCGTATCTGCTCGTAAGCCACTGTGTTTAATTGTGTAGTATCTGCCACTGTGTGTTTAAATTGTTTATATCGTACCTGCTCGTAAGCCACTGTGTGTTCAACTGTCTACATCGAATCTGTTCGTAAGTCACTGTGTTTAACTATCCATATCGTATCTGTTTCTATCGGATCTGCCTATAAACCATTGTGTGTTTAATTAATTATATATCTACGCATGACAAATGGGTGTTCAATTTTTTATATCGCGTCTACTGATGTTCCGAGAAATATCTTCTACGAGGGTGTATACGGAATCCATTGGACAAAGATAACGTTTCTCCCCAAAAGACGGTAGGTAGCCCGCACCGGTCGCTACTAACCACGGAGTTCTAAGGAACTATCATTTCACGACACATTTCAGCTTTTGTTGGGAAAACTGATATATTGCTCTTGAATAAAAAGGGGCTCAACCGAGCGTGAAATAGACACAATGGCTGTTAAATAGCTTGAGTGATCTAATGACAGTTTTAGGGGCTTATGAGAACGATAATGGGACACGCTTAATGAGCGCCGTATGTGGTGCTATTCGTCCACTTGTTGACGGCGGGAGCAGGTGTCTGGCGTTTTACGACAGATAAACGAAAAGTGTCAGTCAGTTTTCCGGACGATTATACGCGAGTCAATGGTCTATCGTCTTTTAGTTTTTAATAGTGGCGTTGGCGGGATCACGTAAAGATGGCTCACCAGCTAGCGCAATTCGTCGTGGATGGCATGTCGGATTTTTAAACGTCTTTTTTAAGCAAAAGTAAAACACGATTTTCAGGTCAAAGTGGACCCAAAAGGAATTGTTGATTGGAAATATATGCTACAACATAGAACAACAATTTTACGCTTTTTTATATTTACCTCTGTTATCGCACATAAATCCTACGGGTACTTCTGGCTACGTCGAGTATCAAACTTAAAAATGTATCGAACCCTACAGCCCCTGGCTCGCAGGGTGCGCTCTACAAATTTATCGATTCTATTACGCAATATGAATCCCAAAACCCTCTATTTGCGTAATTCCAATCATCTGTCAAAATATTTGAATAATGCATAGTTGACACATGAAAAACTTTAAACTAATGACCTACCCAGATCGTCGAGTCTTTCGTCTCGTTTATCGTCGACGGGCGAAAATAGACCGGCTCGCTTGAGTTTTTCTTTATCTTCCTCGTCCAAATCATCATCAATATCAACGTCGCTTTCCTCGTTATTTCCGTTCTCTAAACCGTCGTCCGCGCGGTTCCTCGGGGTCCACGTCATCTTGTTTTCCTTTTTCAAGCGCCGCCTGGCGTTCGCAAACCACGTGGACACCTGGGTCAAGGTCATTTTTGTGATGATGGCTAGCATAATCTTCTCTCCCTTGGTCGGGTAGGGATTCTTACGGTGTTCATACAGCCAATGTTTTAACGTCGTAGTTGTCTCCCTTGTTGCGTTTTTACGGCGCGCTCCATTCAGATCGAGGCCCCCATATCTGCAAAAAAAAAGTATAAAGAGCCGTTAACATAAATACATCGTCCGTGTGCTTCCGACCGCGAGATATAAAATACAATATATCTCTCGGATGGGAAATAATAAATAATCGTAATAAGCAATCGTAGAGAAAAGGTCAAAGTTCAAATTATAGAATTTAGTAGGGAATCTTAATTATTATGCAATGTTTTTCACTTTCGGTAGCGAATAATTCGTGCAATATAATTATTTGGGTGTATATCCACTAATTGCTTCACTGTCCTAGGCTCATTACGCGATATTATATTCTCTGATTTATTACAAAATTTGTGAAATCTCACACCAACACGATATATGAGGTGCGACACCGCATATACACGCGGCACCATAATCACGCGCACCACCATGAATTTCGTGTAAAAGCAATGTAAGTCGTTCCAGCGTACCCGGGGTAGGGGTAGAGCGCCATGGATGGGTCGTAAGTGAAGCAGCCCCCGGCTTGTTGTATCGTCCGCCACGCGTCGACGTTCTCCTTCATGTCGTACGGCGTGTTTGCCTGCGCAAAGTGATAGTTTCTGTTATTGAACAAGCTCCCGATCGCTACCGAGTACCACCGTTGATAAGTCGGTGTGTTCTTGAACATATTTTGGGATTATAACTACGAGTTCGACTTATACACCGTGCACGGAATAACCATTAGGAAACAACATAATAATTAATGATTTTTTGGAAATAACGCCGAAACTTATTAAATAACGCAACTCGCAGAATTACGCGAATTAGATAATGAATCAAAACTGTTATATGTAATCTACATATACGCTGGCAAAGTTTTAATTACAGTAAAATGTACGATCTGCGTCCACGTTACAAAATGGCGACATGTTCAACACCAGTTTATCAACTAAAAACTAAGCGAGCACTTCGTGTGCGAAGTTCACGCAGCGTCGGATTTCGGTACTAGCGAGAAAAAACCTCAGCTTCGGCGCAAACAATCCGCGCGGGTTTTGAAAAATCGCAGATTTCCAACCCAATTTGCTAGGTAAATATGAATATTTATCGAAGTAATCGTTAACTCGTTGACTAAATATCTCAGTTATTGGTTGATGTTTCGTATTTAGTGATGATATTCGTATGCGAGTAGCTACTCTCGAAAGGTTCATAGGAGTCGGGGTGAATTTACGGTAGATGACGTCATGTAAAAGGCCTGCGTGGCCTCAGAACTTTATATAGTTTAGAGCGTCACCCAACCTGAATCGGGCTCGAGTTAAAAAATAAAAAACATACACATAGCAGGAGTGTCCAACAACATTTTCCTGAGGGACACATTGGCAACTGTTAAATCTTTCCGAGGACCGCAACATTATTTCGAGCAAGAAATAATCATTCTAATCGATAATTAATATGTTTAATATATTTTATTTTTATTGTATGACGACTAAACAAAATGCATTCACAAAAGCGACGATGATTACTACATACTTATACAGACGAAGCGATGGTAATCCGAGATTAAGCAGTGTGATTTTAAAAACTAAAATTCGACAGATTTTGTGAGTAACTCAATATAGGTTTTGGTAATTAGGATAGCCAATGTGGTTCTATAAATAGCTGGACAGAAATGCACAGGAAAAACCTATAGGTTTGTATTTACTGAGTCCCGGGCTACGCAGGATTACGAACCAATGGGGAGTAAAAAGCGGACGCATCGCTTCCGACGGGAACAAGACCCTGGTGGTGGGCAAACGGCGGCGCGTACACTCCGTCCGGCAGGCCCGGGACTCTCGGAAACGCGACTAGACCTGCTGGGTATTGGCAGGAACAGATCGTTTGGCCTGTGTGCGGGTCTGTGATGATCTGTCGCCCGTTCTCGCAGCACTGACGCGCTGGTGGACTGACGGATGGCGAACGGCGCGTGATCTGTGGGTAGAATCATTATAATCATCTTATCTGTCGTCGGGTGCGTATGTGGGAGTACGCGTGCATTCGTAGTCCGTAACAATTAAGACACAAATCGACACGGCGGAACTTTAAATATAATGCATGAGTAATCGTTAAATGAACTCAATGTTCCCATTATCGACAAACTTGAAATTTATGACATTTTCAACGAATCGTTTATACCGGATGTGGATATATTTATAACTACGTGCATCATTATTATCTCGTTTTCAAAAGTCATTTAACACCATACACTTCGCAGTTCACCCATTCTTATAGTCTATGCGATTAAATATAAAATTAACATTGTCGCTACGCTATCACGGAGTCTTCCATTACACAATATCGCGAGAATGCGGTAATGACTCGTTATTGTTTCCATACATTGGCTGAAAATTTCTTAATGCTAATGTGGTCAGAGTGGTAATGTCCTTGAATATTGTCGATGTGACGGTCCACTATCTTGTGGCAGTATATATTGTGCATTTCCAATTATTAACGCTCGAATATATTGAAACCATTCATATATCTCTGTTAAAAACAAGACGAACGCGTATGCCCTTATTCACTACGGCCGACCATGTTTTTGTCGCCAGCTATGGCGCGGGGACACAATCCCGATATTGCGGCTGCTGAAGAAAACATCGTTGCGTCAGTTCGTAATTACCTAAGACTATAATTATCATTATTTTAATACATAGGTTTATGATCCTTGTAGTTTTTGAGTACTTTAATATATAGTTCCTGTAGTTGACAATTACTTTACTTTATAAATTATCTAATTTAAAATTACTAGCCTTTATTTTATACGACAAATGCAGGTATAACACCTCGTTAACTAACTAACAGGCTATACAATGAACCTCACGAAGTGTAGCCTCCTTGATATACAAAAGCTTGTGTTAACCTATATTAGTTAACATGAATTTAATAAGGGTGGTCAATGTGGTGCTTTAAATGGTTGGAGAGAAATGCATAGTCCCACCAGAGGTAAAGGTTTTCCTCTGAATTTCTCTCTAGTTCGTATAGTTAGTCAGTTACCTTGTATTTGGCGTATTTACGTTAGGGCTAATACTGTAACCCACACCTCAATAATTTATAATGATATTTCATTAATAGTTTGTTCGGTGTATTTTTACTTCAGTTTATAATCACTTCAGTTCACAATTACCTTTCAGTTCACAATTACCTTAATTTATGGTCACTTCACAAAAACTGCGTGTAGCCGAAACATCACGCACTACAGTATTTTACTCTATATATCAACTTAATAAAACGTTATTTCGGGTAAAATCTCTTGAGATCTAATATGTTCAGAACTTCACGACCGATGTTCGTCTTATCGTCGATGTTCCGCGCCGGATTACCGCCCGAGTTTCGTTCACTTTCCGAGTAACCGGATCGACGTCGAGACTTTTATACTCCAATTTCGTAAATTATTGACTGCGGAGCGCGCGTGTAAAACTTCGCGTTATCTCCGAGAACGCTCGTTCGCGATTAGAATACCTCGCTTATGCAACGAAAATCGCTCTGTGTAAACACGGCGGTATAGATAACGAGATATGTCGAATACGATCGGTACTAACTCATATCGATGGGGAATTAAACCATATCGTAAAACTTGTCATCTCGTCGGCGGATGAAGCGGCGTTCGGGATATTTTGCGGAAAGAAGCGGGCTCCTACGGAAAAATTACTCCTTTACGCAACTGGATGGATGTCGCTGTGGATGTTTTTGACCGAAAATGATGCAGTAGTATTATTTTAAGCGGGTTTAGATAATAATTAAGAAAAATACATCACCCGACAAAGTATACTTGATACTCGACTCTTTTACTTTTCAATGAATTTAATTAAGTTAAAAAATCAATTTAGATGTACGAAAGTTTGTGTTAACCCTCACCACACTGAAATCCGCGCATCACATTGCTATAGCAAGACTATCCTGAATGCTAAGGGTGAATCTTTATATCAGTCGGTCAAAAAGGTGTGATCTTTGTAACTCTTGTATTTACGATTGGCTAATACGCCGAGCCTAGCCCCTCCGTACGTTACTTAGCTACAATGCTGATTCTTTAACCAAACGAAACGCGGCATTAGCCAAATCCGTGTTAACAGTTAACTTACTACCAAGTGCTGAGATATAAACAAGTTGGAGAGAAAAATACAGCAATTCTAACTTCGTTACCAAAAGTAGCCTATATTGTGTATCCTAAAAAATAGCTCTACCCGATGATTAAATAAATAAAACCGAATATTAAATAAATCAACCTGGATGTTAAATAGATCAAACTCAGTATTAAATAGCTCAACCTGAATATTATTTAACTTAACCCTAATATCAAAACTAATAACGCAACCTGAGTAGTAAATAGCCCCAACTTCAATATAGTAACTCCGGCGTTGATATCTCAATAAAATTGAATTCAATTGAAAAATCTGCTTAATTTCTCCAAACACAATGTATAATCTAGACTATTTCGTCAAGACTTCTGAAGTACGTGGTACCTGTAAGATATATACTACCTAGTCAGGTGTGTGAGGTAATATGATCTAAGGTATAGACCACTTCTTTCATTAGGTATAAGACCTAGTAGCCATCAAGTAAGATATAGACAACTTTTTCCGGTGTCTGACAAAAAACTGACGTCGTATCGTGTACGATATAGACTACTTCGTCCGGTATCTGAGGTCGTATCGTGTACGATATAGACTACTTCGTCCGGTATCTGACGTCGTATCGTGTATGATATAAATTACTTCATCCGGTATCTGAGGTCGTATCGTGTACGATATATACTACTTCGTCCGGTGTCTGACGTCGTATCGTGTACGATATAGACTACCTCGTCCGGTGTCTGACGTCGTATCGTGTACGATATAGACTATTTCGTCCGTAGCGTCATGATAAGATACAGACTACCTGTTTCTGTGTCTGACGTAGTAACGTTTATTTTCGGCTACTCCTTTTCGTGACGAAGAGAAACCGAGCAGGAAAAATTGTTTAAAACTCAAAAGTCTCACAACTTTATGTAATAAAAGATATTAAATGTCACGTTGCTCTTCGTGTCCTGTACTCGACGAATTATCGCGAATTCATTATACGAACATAATTATCAATTTAGTCCATTAAACGTAAGTAAATAATTGCACCCTGTCCACCACAAAATGTTTAACGCGTTGATTTAGCAGCAGAAACACAAGATACTCGCGCGAAAATGATTCGTTCTTGTACTGTAGACTAAACGAGCCTTATTGCGTAAATCATGGGTACTGAATTGCAAGAGAAACTATAGTTATATCGAATGAATGAATAAATGTGTCAAAAAATGTATATAATGTATTATATTGTGATTGTTGGACTGGTATATTAGAACGATAACTAAACACGTAGCAATACTGTTTATCGTAGTAGTTATTTCGAATGTGACTGTACGCGTAGACACGCTAGTTTTGATACAAAAGATTCAATAAAAAACTTTTACTTTCCCATATCTCGAGCCAATTATCGCGATGACACGTGATTGGTTGAAAGCTATATTTTTTGTGTATAGCAAATGGAGGCGTTGAACATAATAAAAGCGAAATTAGCGAAATAAGACTGCCCACATAAAAAATAAAACCTCGTTTACTGATTGTCCCGTTAACTGATTGTTCCAGGTTAAGTATTTGGTGTATATTTTCTTTGTGAAAATGTTTTTCGCGTTTGAATAATGAGAAATATATATATTATGTATGTATTTATAGGCTGATTACCGAATCGTTGCGTGGGCCATCCTTTACAAAGCTAGCCTATCAATGTGGTTAATACGACAATTTGATTGGCCTCACTTATAAGTGTGTTTGACACATCAGCTAATAAGTACACTATAATTAAATTTCATTTCATATAAGGGGTAAGGGGAAAACACCTAGTGTGAAAAATCCACCGAGTCTGAGCAGACAATTGACCTTTTTTCCATTCACGCCACTGGTTCCAAAATTTAATGTTTACATACGAGCTACATATGTCGCACACTTCGCTACGTCCATCAAAGGTCCATGGTTATTTACAGTGAAAGGGCGACAAAGCGGGGAGGTAAGCGCAATAGGGACCATATATTGACCTTCTGAAGCACAGCAAAAAGCCATAACAGAACCACAGTGCAAGGGCTACCCAGACCCTCATAAGCTAAGCGGTTCGAAGCGTTTTCAGCCTGAAAAGCGCCATAGTTAGTATACTGGTCAGAGCGGGAATTGCACCAGAGACCCCCGGATTCAAAGTCAAACGCTCTAACCCCTACGCCAGCTGCTCCCTAAGATTTGTTTTAAGATAAGATAAGTTTGTAAATTCTTAAAGGATATAGGCCTACGTAGTGCAAGTACGAGGGGCGTTTACCTCGGTAAATTAGTAAGTAAGGAGCACTATGACATCGTTTTTGTTGGATTTTTTAATTAATAATAGTATCCCAATATAGTTGAATGGGTGCGGCGATACAGAGTCACGACAAATGTGATGAAATGAAATGTGATAAAATGTAAGGTGATGGAATAAAGGGTGATGGGAAAACGAAACGGAAACTTTATGATTAATGTCTACATATTTGACGGGCTGTCGACACATTTTACGTTAGTAAACATAAATATCATGGACGGCTTACGCTTGTAATGTAATAGCTGGCTTACTAATAGGTTTAAAAATAACTAAAATTATATAGGCTACATGTACGGTATACGTATAATGCAAAGGTGTTTTGGCTAATTTAAGGCGAAAATATCGAAACGATGTCGACAACTTAATATTGCCTCAAATATATAAGTTTTTGAAATAAACAAAAATGCACGATAAAAATCACAATCCGTAATAACATGGGCGGTAATAACGTAGCAGGGTGGATGATTGATAAGACAGGGTCGGTGAGTTGATTTACCTGAGACGGTGCCGCTGCTGGGGGAGGTAGGGGCACTGCGGGTCTTGTGTATCCCACTATCTGACTAAAAGACATCGTTGGTGACATATACCGGCCTGAAAGTCCTGTCGTCGGCGGTTCGAGTCACTTCCGTGAGTTATCGTGAAAACCACTGCGATGTCTACAGCTTACATCCGAAGAGGGGTATTTTTCTTTGATTGTTCGCGATATATAGTTCAGAGGTTATTTTTATGATACTGTTAAGATTTTATTACGATCTTTCGGCAGTTTATGGCGCGGAAATATATCAAATCGACTTCAGGCTAATACAGCATCGGGTTTCTGAAATTGCGTTCACTCACAAAATAAAATATAGCGGTTTTGATGAACGCCTATGTTGTTTTTCACTCGTGGAAATGTCCAAAGGATCCATCCACTGGTCAGGTGAGTGTCTTCTCGATTTTTATCGCGAAATGTTCGTACAGTTATATACGGTGCGATGAAAAATATGCCAAATGACGGCGATAGGCACTTACAACCTCGGTTTTTTGTCTAATTTAAAAGTACAGTTATCTAGTCGACGAACGAGCGAAATCGAATATCGCCTGTGTTGACAACGAACGTAACGCAGATAAATGGATACTGAATATAGTTAAGTGACAAACGGTTTACCGTTAACGACGATGATAGAGAAATGAAAAACACGCAAAGTGACACGACTAAGATGTCAGCAGCCAGACCGGCGCCAATCGCGTATATTGACGAGATTTGGTAAAATCATATTTCGTGTAATACATGCTATATTGATATATACTACCAACAAAATGCCGCCAGCGACGAGCGAGAAAACGCCGTGTATTCTTCGCCTCGGCTTAAATCGCGACTTATACTTTATAATGATGTTATAAAAACTCGAGTCGTCGACGAGAGCCGTGCGGCGAGCGCGCCTTCTCGGGAACAAAATGTTTCTTTTGCTCGGTTGGTGCAAATTAATATTAAAGTTAGTTTGACAAGCGGTAGCCGCCATATTACACGGTGTTTTAGGTCGTTTTACAAGTCGAGAACACACAAAATGGGCGGGAGCGCGAAGAGTCGATGTTACCGCGGATGTTATTGGATAACGCGTTCGACCATCCCGCCAATAGCATCTCGACTGAGCCGCAGTGGCCGAGCACGGCCGGCTCGCGAGTCGCGCGGAAGCATGGCTCCGCCTATTGAAGGAGGCGGATAAATCTACACTGAGCGTTAGACAACCTTGCGCCGATCAACTTGTCAATAGAGTGGATATTTTTCGGGGTTCACTTCGTGGAAAGCATCTCCGGAACGACTCGTTAGATAAACAGGGTAACGCCGAATCGAGTAATGTAGTTATTGAATAAAATGAATGAATGAAATGAAATTTATTTGTTTAATGTGTACTTATTAGCAGAGCTGTCAAACACACTTTACATGAAACAATAGCCTAATGGTAATTGCTTGAATTAGAAAAAACATAACATCTAAGGGTATACAGGTAATACAGATCAATGTTAAATACAGTTGTGTACATTGCTTTGGTGGCATTGAGCGGACAAATCATTCGTACCCATATCTAAAAATTAAAAAATACTCGAATGTTTACAGTGCATTTAGAAAGTCCTGTATTCAATATAACTAAAACATTACAAATTTTTATAAGGAGAAGTGTAGCTTTTCATTCGAGGGATTGAGAATTGGAATTAGCGCGAGCAAGGATTCTTCTAATCGGTTTCCTACCTAAAATTAGCAACATTTTCGTGCTTGAACAGGCTATTGAAAGAGATTTGTAATCAAGCGCTTTTAGAGACAGTATTGTTTTTGAGGCTGGCGTCAATTACAATTGACGAAATTGCTTTTAAACTTCCTTTTTATCATCTCTTGACTCGTGTACAAGTTCATTTTGAAATGAGGTATGGAAACAATTCGAAAAGCCAAAAAAGAAACTTATTTAACCATGATAATCCTATTGTAATCGTCATAGAAAATAGCAAGAAGAACAAATTCAATTAAAATACTTCTTCGAGGCATGCTCGAAATGTTTATGGGTACGTCAAAACGTCGGCAAATATGAAAGCGTGTGTTTTTCGCGTCACGCGGCATTTACACATTGTTCGGCGAGATTTTGAGTATGTTTAAGACAACGATCAGTAAATATTTAGCTAGTGATGTGTAAACGTCGTTGTCCGCCGGAATACCACAGTGATCGCGTTTTTGACGCCGGAACACGAACATGGAGCGAGCTGAGCCATCCAACTGGAATGTCGAGGTGTCTTCCGTGTGGATTCAAGGGGCATAATCACCTACCGCACGCTTTCTCACTTCTAAAACAAACATAATTTTTCCGAGACCTATAATATAATGAATCTTTGGAAAAAGTTAGAAAATAAACTACTCCCTCGACTGCCTGATATGGATGTAGATATGAGGGCCACCGTCTTGGCAATATCGTAAATAGAAACAACACGAAGATAGTGGACCCGTTCTGACTCTTTCTCTCCCGCACCTGTAAAAGCAACGCGATGTTCAGAAACTCATGTTAATCTCTATATCAGGTAGTCAAGAGGTTTTACATTTATATTTCACCTATTTAACAATCAAGTTTTATGATAAACTTCCGACAACAAACGTAAATACTTGATACACGTTTATCAAACATTAATTTTCAGTGGTTACCTCCCTTGTCTATCCATCTACACATGACTGGACTTTTTACATTCTTTTAATTGCTACGCACTTTTCGAATACCCCTTCGTTACTCCAGACATTTACGCTGTTCTCAGTACACCCTGTCCACTTATAGGGACTTAAATTTACTTCACTTAATCATTATTTTATTGATTTTGACCATAAATCATGTTACTATAAGCGATTAGTCAATTATTGCCGTTCGATCCATATTTCACCGAGTAATATTGTATTACCTTCTGATGATTCCGTATACATTTCTTGTATCTCGAGGGTTGATTAGCTTCTTTCCAATATCCCGAAGTAACATATGGATTTAAATTCGTTGACGAATAAATTCAATTGCTCTCCTGGAGGACGAGGCAGTTAGCGTAACGGTTAGAGCGCTTGAATTTGAATCCAGAGGACCCTGGTTCAATTCCCATTCTAGCAAGTATATTATATACGGCGTTTTTTCGGGAAGAAAGTGCCTTAAACCCCTGCGCAGATGGGGGTCTGGGTAACCCTTGACGTGTGGTTCCGGTACGCCTTTTCCCCTCTGAATGTAGCTGTGTTTCAGATGCTCTATGGATGGTCTCTCTGTCGCTTGCTTTCCTGCTATCAGCCCACTGTAAATAATAATTAACTATCATGGAATCAGCTGAGTATGCGACGTATGTTTTCCGTCTGTGGACGTTTGTAACGACTGTCGAGAATGGAAGGTCAATTGTCAGCCTGGACTCGGTGGGTTTATCACACTAGGTGTTTTCTCCCACCCCCTTACAAGTGCAGCTAATCCGTTTGTCATGTTAACCACATAGGCTGGTATGTTAAAGGGCCATGAATAGCTTACACCCTGATTACCTTAGTAATCAGCCTATTGTTAACTAACTATTAACTAACTAACTAACTATGCAATGGAATAAAAATTTTATTGATTTATAGTGCCCGTTAAAACATGGATATCATAACTAACACGGTAACGCGCTGTCTAACCAATAGGCCTAGTTCGCGGCAAAACAGTCAGAAGGAAAAACTCCGCGTTTAAGAAGTTTCTAAGAATATCAGGTTGTCATTAAAATGGTTGGGGAGAAATGCACAGAAAAAAACCGTTACCCCTGATGGGACTCGAACCCACGACCCCCAGATAACCGGTTGGTAGAGCACCAGACCGATTATC
>WURV02154566.1:7558-26802 GCA_011762755.2 Epimenia babai
TCAGCATATAGGACGAGACTGTATTCACGAACCTCAATAATAACCATTAACAGTAAAACAAGTTCATACTAACAACAACATGATTTATCAGCATATAGGATGAGACTGTATTCACGAACCTCAATAATAACCACTCTCCCATTATCACAAACATGTTACTGTGGCTTTCTTTAATCGCTTGTCCTGCAACATACAGCATGGATAAAAGTCATGGGAAAACTCTACAATTATGAGGACACACGTGTACCTACGATATCATCTGAACTCGAGACATGCCAATTTAATGTGAACATTTGGGGACTGGACAGTTGAATTGGTAATTCACTGCGCTACAAATACAGGACAGTTCTACACTGATGACGAGTAAAAAATATTGCATCTATTTGGGTGAAATACTTTAACCAGAATTGATCTGGTCACTAAGTTACAGAAAAGATCATTAGGAGTAAACAGGGAGAAAGTTCCCTGGATAAATAATATATGAGATGCCTGTTAATGTCTGTTAAAGAGCCGCATTTCCCAATAATTTGTAAATTTGATGCCTGCAAAATGGCTAGTGCTGTCAATAAATGTCACACGTTATTTTTGTTTACTGTAATCACTGAATCAATTGGCGTTCCTTAATCGTTTCAGAAAGTGAAGAAAAATAGATATATTTGAACACATACATACTGACTAGTGATAAATAAACATAATTATTCACGCAACTATGGTAGGGGAAATAATCACAAATTTGATCCGGACAAAACAGGAGACATTGACAGAGTTATGGCACCCTTGACCATTAAAATGATCAAAGAACAGGTGCACTCTGTTTTGCCCAACTGGTAATTTAGATGAGAAAGTAAATTAATGAATTAGGACCAACTTTTCTTAGAATTGGGAATTATTTATAATAATTGAAGATATAAAGTAGAAAAAACCTAGACTGTATAGTACCCAATCATTTCATTTAGTGTATTTTATAGTCATAGAGGCGCCTATCTTACAGCACCCGAAAAAAATCAGATTTGAGTGGAGGCTTCAGCCAAATCTGCAGTCAACAACTTGCCCATTTGCTGGTTTATTCACTATCTGCCCATTTGCTGGTTTATTCACTATCTGCCCATTTACTGGTTTATTCACGATCTGCCCATTTACTGGTTTATTCACTATCTGCCCATTTTTTGATATATTTTTCTTATTTAACAATAAATACAGCTAACCATATTCACTAAATACAAAATGTTATCACCAGTTTATACCTAAAATACATACAGCTAAACAATAAATTCATCTAACCATATTCAGTAAAGTACAAAATGTTAACACTAGCCTAGGTAATACCTACAGCAATACATACAGCTAACCATATTCAGAAAATGTTAATCCTAGTTTATACCTGCAGCAATAAACAATAAATACATCTAATTATATTCAGTAAAACCGTAGTGAAAAGGGCTACTGAAAGTCTACGTGGCTTTACCCTGATTTTCAGAGTATGGATTCGTGCCTCACCTTGTGTTTCAGACAGAGTACCGTAAAGTTCTCTTCATCCATGAAACAATCTACAAATATCGTGTGAATACAAATCAATAGCATGATCGAGAAAAGGTACCACCATATTGACTAACTCACCTAAGGGTTGATGCTACCGTTTGTATACATGGTGAATATACTAGTGGAATTCTCTGAAAAAAGACCTTTGAGACCTTAAGCGGACATCATCTCAGTATTGAGGGGGAAAATCAGTGACAGAGTGAAGCTACAATTTAGTATCATGAATTGTGGAGTTTGGACTTGTATTATTAAAATCATCAGAATCTCCCGACTTACAAGCAACATTGTACTAGAGGACATATTAAAAAAAAATAAACCAGCTTGCCTACCTACACAATATACATACGTACCGGTGTCATATGCGCAGATATAGTGGAACTTCTGGGTGCAGCCTTTGTGTAAACATCCAATGTTTGCACCCACTTCTCTACACACGGAACACATCTGAAATATCATGTTAAAATGGAGACTGATCATATCATCAAGAAAAAAAATTACACAATATTTCTTGTAAGTACTCAATTAAGTCTCTGGATACTTAATTTACTGAAAAATGGAAATACTATTGACCCAAATTATCAGTGATCTGTGAGAACTACTGGTCCATAAACACTACACAGTGTCTCTAAATCCAGCACCATGAAATATATACACTGAATATGATACATATGGTGTTACTGATGTAAGTATGGCTCTGGTGGCAGCGATGTGTTCACGATGCCATACACACCTGTTTTCTGCGGAACATTCTGGGTAGATTATGATGATTATTACTGAGCAGGTAAAGCAGTGTTTATGCTGGTATGCGCAAATGCGCCAAATTTTGCATATAAATCTGATATTTCTTATACCGTATAAGAAATCGTGCCCCGACTTATACTATGGTAATTTCCGTTTGGTAGGCAACAGATAGGAGTTTAGATTCTGTAACAGTAAGACTGTGATAATGGACTTACGGTGGAGAGCGATATAGCAGATGCCTCCCTGAGACCATACAGCTTGTTACCGAGAAGATACACACCGCCGGACCAGAGAGCGCACGTTTCGTGCACCCACACCTCGCGAGTTTTAGACGCTACTCCACCGCGACCTTTGCCCTGTTTTGGAACGAGCCACTCATTTGTCAGGTTATTCGAAAGCACGAACGCGCACTGCTTCGTCTGCCTTGCCGCATCCTTCTTGCCTTTTGGTTCGAAACCGACGTCGTAATACGGCCCGAAGAGATCGCCGAGAAATTTATAACTACTGTGTTTTTTACAAATCGCACAAAACCACACGGTATCATCGACGCTCAACGGTCCTTCAACGAGAATTGATTTATCACTAGGGAGGTTTGATATATGTGTCGTTACGCTTGTACATCCTTGGGTTTTCTGAGATTTATTGCCATTTACTTTGGATTGCGTTTGCTCATCGTGAAGTTCATTAACAATTTTAACAGATGAAGGATTATCCTTGGTACCCTCCATCAAAATAAAAGGACCCCGTAACTTGTTAGAAGCTTTCTTTTTATCACTATGACACGGTGGTGGTGACTTATTCACTTTGATCTCTTCAACTGGCTGATCATGACGATGACCGCTCTGAGGTTCGATCGTGTCTCTAGAAACTGCAGTCTTAGGACTCTCTGACTTTTTCTTTTTCCTATCACGTAATGGTGTCATATCTAATTTTGGCTTTTTGCTAATGGCTACATCTTTGTTTTTATCGGCTGTTTTAATATCCGCGTGACAGTTTTCATATTTCTTAGGTGTACGATGTATACGTTTGGTCGATTTTAGTCCAGCTTCAAGACAAATACCGGATAAATTTTTAGGTGACAGAGAAGTCTTTAATATTAAGTCATCATTCTCATCGTGTACAATGGAATCCATATCATCTCTATCATTGCTATCATTATCTATATAGGCAGGTTCAAAATCTAAGTCGTCATTTTCATTTATTACCGAGTCATCAACTGTATCCATCACAACATCGTCATCATCAGAATTCCACGAACAAATAAATTTTGGCTCCTCTATCTCCTTCGGCTCATCTTTGATTGTTTTAACACTAGACAGTTGTGACTGAGAAGCAATGCTGGAGCGGGAAGTATCAGAATGAGGAATGTCAGCAGTAACTGTTTCATGAGACGATGCTTCACCAGAAGTTATCTTAGCACCGGACGATGTCGCTTGATGAGGAACATCAGCTGACTCAGCACAGTTCACTTTGGTTGGAGACATTGTAGCCGTAATCATGCCATTCTGAACACGCCGACTGTTGCCAAACGCTGAAGCATGGGATAATGTAGATGATGGTGCAGACTCATTTGGTGAGTCATTTTCATCACATTTATCTTTTAAATCTTTCTGCTTTTCATCTTTATTTGACAAATTTTTTGCGTTTGGCCACCGAGCGACGCCAGTCCTGGCATCCAATATGATGGTCCCTTTTCTTTTCACCACGATATCGTTCACTTCATCGCCTCGATCGTCTATTCGTGAATTTAATATTCTCACATTCCTGTGTTGAACGCGACTCAAAACGGCATCTCCCGGGCCAGAATACACTTGGGAAGAGCTGGCAAGAAGAAACTTTTTGTTAGGAATCACGCGTAACGTGCGATGTTTCTTTTTACCAAACGGCATAAAAGCCGAATGATTCGTGACCAATTCAAAATCATGTTCACCCATGTCTTTAACGATGAGTATTTGTTTACGTTGTCGAGCCTTTGTTGGTGACATATTTAAATCCGTAGTCGACATACTGGAATTCGTAGACGATACTTCAGAATCCATTTCTGGTTGCGGATTGTCCTCAACGCATGGGGTATCGATACGCACATTGTCAACCTCCTCCACTGCATTCACATTTGTGGATACGTCCACGTTTGTCGAGGTCAACTTCTCATCTCCTGCTGATGCTTCATCTATGTGATTATTCTCACGTATTATATTGTCATCTGCACTATTCTGATCATTCTTCACTACACCAGTTATCTCCAAAACACCGGAATGCGACGTAGACTCTTCTTTAGCGACATTCTTCGGGCTGATAATTAAAGTTTTAGGTAATGATTTAGATGCACCGCACTGCACTAAATGATCCATCATTTGTACGGATGTTTGTTTGATCAACTTAACTGGACCACTATGCGCCGCGTTACTAACAGAAGACATGCCCTTCTCGGACCTACTGAGTTTTATCTCATTCGGATGGACCTTTGTCTTTAATGATGTAAACCTAGGAGACTTACTGTCATTAGTTGTTCTGTTAACTGTATTGGTATGGGAATTATTGACATCATCGGTTGGACCTTCTGGAAGTGGTTGAATAAATTCAGTTTCACTATTAGTTCCTTTCGACAGTGAAGATTCATGTCGGCTATGAGTTTTTGACTCAGCCGCTGCATATGTCTGTGGTGACATTTCACTTTTAAAATGCTCTATACTTCCTCTGTTCGATATGCCATTAGGCTGAGCAACCACTTCTGACGTATTGATCGAGAGTGCCCCTGATGACTGCGTAACCATCGGCCGGTGAATCAATTTCTCCGTGAAACTCTGATTGTTGTTCTGACTCTGACCACAATTGGTGTTAGACGGCTGATTGTATGGTATGTTAAATGACACGTCGTCATTACGAGTAGTTACTTGATAAGGATGTTGTACATACGACACTGGGTATACGTTACTAAGGTTGGTCAGGTGAGAGAGGGGCTTAGTTTCAGTATCATTGGAAGACATACGAAGAGACGATGGGCCATTTTGGTTGTTGCCATGAACCTGATTGTGTGGGTGTGGTGGGGTCAGGTCAGGGCCATTGAAATGTGGCGGATTGTGTCCCATGGTTGGATATTGCGAGTTATTTACCGGCATGATAGTGTTAGCGTGTTGATAAACAATGGAATTATTTGAGACTGCATGAGGTTGGCAAGAATAGGTATCGAGATTATGGAGAATAACGTTAGGGTTACCAGGCAAGTTCGGGCTGGAGGGTCCACTTGTGTAATTATGGGGAACATTCGATTGATTTTGTGCCATTGAGAATCGAGATGGAAATTGCTGATGCTGTTCGGGGTGGGGAGTTTGTTGATTGGAAAATTGATTTTGTTGATGTGGAAATAAAAGCTGATTATGAAAGTTCGTTTGATGTATTTGATTGGGCGAGGATTCATTCATATTGACCGAGTATGAGATGTTATCATCATTTTGTTGATACTGATTAGGTGAGTATTTCGGGAGTGCACGTTGGTAACCATCATTTTGCGGCATGCTGCTCGGAGACACGTGTAGAAGTGGTTTACCGGGGTAGGCATTGACTGCCATTTGTGAGATATTGTTGGTGACTCGCTGCGGACGTTGGGGCGACGGTGATTTAGATGGAGTTGCGTAAGTGTTTAAGGTGGATGACTTCACTTGGTTCATGGTATAGTTTGGGTAAGTCACTTGGAAACTAGATCCAGATGGATATTGTTGGTGAATGTATTCGCCGTATGTGTTAGTCAGGCTGACACCGGAATGCTGGACTGGGTAATTCTGACTGGTGTAAGTGGCTGCTTGCGAATAGCTTTGCTGTATGTCAGTCTGAAAATAACAAGTAAGATTCCTCATACTACTGAAAACCTATATTTTTTTCAGATTTAACCCTTACCACACTGACATCTGTAGATCGCATAACTATTACAATACAATTCTGTGACAGCTGAGTGCTGAGGGTTAATAGACTGGGGCCAGGAACCATTGGAAGAAACCTGAGGTCAGTATACTACCTTATAGTGTCTGAAACCTTTTGTCTATGGGAGTCCGTGTCGTTCATACACTGCGGCCATTCCTCTTACGGCCCCTCTTTCTCTAGTTTCCCATCATCTCACTGTACATAATCATCACTTACCGCACTGACGGGAATGAATGAACCTGGGGCTTCTCGCATTCAAGTCTGAGGATCCAGTCACTAAGCCAATCATTAGACACAACACATAAAGATAACACGTGAATTCACATTTTGGGTCTCAATTGCAGAGTGATAATTTTAGGATTTTGTTGAGTATTTAGGATTTTATTGGCAAAAGGCATTCAAATACAAGCAATTATTTAGTAAAGTCTACAAGTAGTTATATAATAAGTTAATTTATAGCGTAGAACGAGAACTGAACCTCAACGTGGATATTAAAGTCTTAAATATCAACTACCATATTGGTTGAGAGCTGTTGTTGCTGATGACAGTTCTGGGTGTCCATTGGCTGGTGACCATACGATGGTTGATTCGTGTAATTATTCATGCTCTATGCTGCTGGAGAAACATCGCAAAGTCGATAAAAATTATTGGTAAATACTCATGTCTAAGGAATATGGAACATCTAACCTGATCATCTCACAATCTATACAATTCAAGTGATTCATAAATAATAAGGAAATATTCATTTTCAAAAGATAATATTGTTTTTATTAAAATTATATTAATCAAATTTCATCTGTTAACACTGACAATAGAAAAGTAGAAAATAGATCTATCAATGTCGGATGGAGTGAACAAATCTTTGGTTTGGACCAAACTCATAACGCTAGAAGTAGCGGCGCATAATCAATGAAACAAATGATAAATCTCAATCTTCAACCTCTGATCACATTCTTGTTTGGAAACCCATAAGTTTTGCTACTTCTAATACGAGTAGTAGTATAAATGTATAAATACTACTATAATTTACAGGGCGCAGTACACTAGTGAGATCCGCCCGCCGATGTACCGCCATGGGTATCCAGTCAAGTTGGACAGACACTAACTATGCCATAGACCAATTCGGACACAACTAGTCAAGTCTGACACAGGGTGGGTCAACTTAGACATCATTTGTAAGTCGACTCCGACACTTCTGAATCATTATACCGTATATCCATATAGCATTATTGTTGATAACTATGAACGGACAAAGTTCAGTTAGCAACATTAAAAACCAAATTCATTCGTAATAATTTTATAAAACGTGACGCAAAATGTTACGCTATAAACATAGATACACACTATATACAAAATATTCAGTCATAATGGGTGTTATGGCCCCTGGATCATAATCGAGAGGGCCATGATGCGCCTGGTGTTGTCTTGGATTCTCGCATCTGGCGGCTTTTACTTTAGCCTCTGATACTAACTTCACTTGTATATTAACTAATCTAGCATCTTGCTGCAAAAGTTCCAACAGAAGGTAAAATTTTATGATGCCACGAATGGCACGTTCAGATGGCGATGCCACCCTTCAACATCATTATTCGTCCGGATCGCTCTATCATAATGCTCCATGCCTCTATCAGCCAAACCGTACTCTCGATCCACACTGATGCCACGTAAGTGAAAAAAGATGGACCGTTTTTGGTGTGGCCTGATCACGGAGGGTCTTGAAAGCCATTTGGATGTCTTCTTCATGAGGGTAGTCTAATCAGCCGGTTACACTGCGATATTTCTAGTTGCAATTTCTTGCGCTAGTCAATATTTGCAAGAAATTGTCAATACTTGCAAGATATATCGCATTAGAGCAATGCGCTATTCTTGCAAGTTCTTGCGCATGTTTATAGAATGGTATACGAGTATTCAAAACGTGACGAGTAATCCATACAGTGAAAATACTCCCACAAAATGGCAGCTAGTAAGCCTGTAGATGTCAAAACTGGAAACCATAAAAATAACTCGTGTCAAGTGAGAGCAGGCTATTTTATGGCATGTGACGAACCAAAAGGGTCCTAAAACCACGATGAAATCTAACATGTCAGGCTCTGATAATAGCAGCGATTAATTCGATGTCAATATCAGAATCAATCAAATTCGAAGTTGTATATGCCATCTTCATTTGATCACGTGATGACACGTCATAAGCGTTATTATCGCTGTCGATACACTAAAGTATCTTGATGTAAACACTGAGCGCATTAAATTGAAGGCAGACACTAGGGCAAGAAATATCCCCGTGTAAATGGCCTATACGGTTGCTTGGCTGACTTGACTTATCTCCATGTCTGAATTCATCGACCCTGTGTGCTACTTGACCCAAGTTATGTCTGAGTTCTTTTCTGGCCAACTTGGTTTGTGTCCGACTTGACAATAATTCTAGAAATAACACCAGTATATATTCTAATTCTAACCCTAATCCTCACCCGGATCGCACCAATTATAGTATAATTGTCATTTATTTCATTAGTATCAGTATCAGAGATAGATGTGTTTGCCGTATTTTAGACACTTAAGTACAAAAAAATTAAATACGTTAAACGTTTTCGGCTGATTTTAAGATTGAAATGACCTTTCCTCTGCCGTGGATACTTCATCAGTCAGGTGCAAATGATCAAATCAAACAATAATTTTTGACCTCATCAATGAGTGATAATGATATAATCTACAGTCATGAACAAAATAATCATGCTACAAAAATTGTTACAAACTATATACGAATATGCAGTTGTGAGAAAAATATAAAACAAGTATAACATAACAATCACCAGTCGATCATCATATTCTTCCAAACGTTTTGTTACTGGTCTCGTTTTTTTCCAAACGCAATGGCTGCCGGTCACGTGATCGGTCCCCAGAAGCAGACGACTTTATTCTGCCCCCTTTTCCGTTCAATTGAACAATTATCATCGCGCATTCATTTGTGACGAACGATTGATACAATCCCCCATAGTTATTTAGGTTAGTATTCGAACAACGCACATAATTATTGTCCTCTAAAACAGGCTGAGTAATATTATTTTGTTATATAACGATTTGTGCTGGTTGTAGGAGGCTACACAACTTTGAATTGTCGCCCTTTGTACATTATTTAATTAAGTACGTACTGCGTTTTCACAATTCATTGTATTGTATTCGGCAAATTGCCACATTACGACAATGAGTTGCTTTTATTAATGAACATGCGTGAGCCACGATTAAGACAGTTACGTGCCACAGAAACATAACTAATCAGTATAACACAGTAGAGAGTATTGACTACTGTACATCTTTATGCTAAAGAAGATTAAAAGCTGCTCATTTTTATCACCTGGAAAATCTTCATTTTTTATTTCCTCTTTACTTTTTATTCTAGTATATCTATTAAATTTTTCTAACTAAATTTGTTATATGTTCCTACAATTTATATAGCTTTGTAAAACATTGTAGAATTATTTAATCGTTAAACTGCCTTGATCAGCGATAGATTAAAAAAGCAAGTGATATATTGCCGGGATTGGTTTCGGATCCGCCAACTTAGATGAGAAACTTCTAATAAATGAGCATTGCTTTGTAGGATACATGATAGCGCGCTGTGGGGTATATAGATTCAATTTGTCTGCAACCAGCGTGGTATTCAGTGTATATAATGATTTATTGTCAATTTTTTTCAGATGACCTAATAGAACGTTTATGGACGATTGATTTTGAAATATCAAAACACTGCTTCATCATGATTCCAAATTTTTTCGGTATCACAAAGCAGTTAACCAGAATTGTGCGAGTGGAACTGTCATCCTGTTTATTTCGGATGTATTCAACATCTAACGTGCATAGCAATTTGAACTTTTACAAGCGAATTATGCATCATTTCCCAGGGAACATTGAAATGTCCTTCGCATATGGATCTGGAGTATTTCAACAGGAAAATAATTTATCTGCAACAGAAAATATGTTAGATTTAATATTTGTTGTAAATGATCCGATTCCATGGCATCGAGCCAACATAAAGCTAAATCCTGATCATTACTCATTCCTGAAATGGTTCGGATCACGTTATATTACACGAATTCAGAATAAATACAGTGCTCAAGTGTATTTTAATACGCTAGTTCCATGTGAAGGCCGAACTATCAAGTATGGCGTCATCAGTACCAATAACCTGATCACAGATTTGCTCGATTGGAATACTTTATATATAAGTGGTCGTCTCCATAAACCTGTTTTAGTGATACAACCGGCCACCAACAAAAGGCTACTAAATGCCTTGGATATTAATCTTCACAGCGCTGTGCATGCAGCTCTATTGTTACTGCCAGAACACTTCGATGAGGAGGCGTTTTATTTGAAAATATGTTCTTTGTCGTATGAAGGAGATTTTCGCATGACCTTTGGTGAAAATAAAGATAAAGTCAAAAACATAGTGAAGCCCAACATAGCACAGTTTCGGAAGCTATATGAAGCAATTTTATCACACGAACAGCACTTGCATTGGGACAGGGAACGAGGCTGTTTAGAACAGTATCCAAATCATGTTACACAAGCGCATCATTTAAACATGCTCCCTAAAGGAGTTCAACAGAATCTGTTGACTCTTCGGATGAGACAGGGTGCTGCGTCGGACTTAGAAGAAATTCTAAGGTCACTGTCTCACAGCAGTTTCTGTGATGACTACATACAGAAGAGTTTAGCGACGATTGTAAGACATTCGAGCTGGTCGCAAAGTGTCAAGAGCTTCTTCACTGCAGGATTATTCAAGTCAATTAAATACAGTCTTATGAAGGTACAAAAAATGACAGCGCAATAGATTCATCTACTGATGTCTACTTCCAGAACCTATCTAGATATATTCTGTATGTAACGATACGCTTGGGATTCCCCCTTTGTCTGAGTCATTATAAGTATTTTACAAAACTAGCCAATGTCTGACATGACAAATGGATTAGCGTCAGTTATAAGGGTGTAGAAAACACCACAATGAAAACCATCGAGTCAGGACAGACAATTGACCTTTGTCCATTCACACCATTGGTTGCTTACCTACGGACTACAAATGTTACACAATCCTCTAAATCAGTGTTAATCGATGATTAAATACAATGAAATGATGAAATAGTGGATAGCAAAGCGCCATCGAGACCATCCACAGAGTATTTGAAACACTGACTCGTCAGAGGGGTGAAACCCCTACATAACCGCTTTGCAAGGGCTGCTCCGACCCAATTGGGTAGATGAGGTTTAAGGCGCTGCTTGCCTGAGAAATACCACAAGTAGTATACCATTATTGCCAATTATCTAACGCACTACGCTCATTGCTCCCTTATAGATAAGTAAACTTACCAAGCCACCGAGATACGCTGCAATGACTCTATCAAATGCTAATTGTTACATTACATGCGGATGATTAATAAGGAGTTTTTTGTGGAAAGCTGATCAAGATAACAAAGGTATAGCTATGACATACCGCAATTTATGGACATAATTTTTTAGTAATTTGTGAATCTGTTACGTGGTTTTATTGAGTTTGTAAAAAGAAATTATGTCATTTAATACTGATTTGCTCTGTTCTTGCTCATATTTTTGTAATTGTAGAATAGATGGTTGAATTACCATCCATAACAAATATTCTCAGAGAGTGTTTGGATATTTTTGGTACAGACCTGTATAGATATAATGTCCAAAACAATTAAATAAATGTGCCCTTTGCTCTTATTTGTTACTTGTGCATCATGTTGTCATTTCGTGGAATCTCTAATAAACCCCTCGGGCATAATGTTATTACATGGAGTCTCTAATAGTAATAAACACCTAAGATATCTGAATAAGACGACTTGTATACAAAAACTAGCAATAACATAATCTATAAGAATAAAGCTATTCTCTTCACTTCTGTATCATATAATATGGCTCACATGGAAACGCACATTTCAACCTGCAAATAGGGTTGCTAGCCGTTTAAAAAAACCAGTTGATCGTCATAAAGCTAACATAAATAAAGCTCACCAGTAAATTTTTTTAACACGCTGTATTAATCATTATTGTTACTTTTTGTTATATTTTTAAAAAAACTAGATTGAGAAAACATTACATGACAAGGAGTTCATACTAAATCAAAACCATTGATAATTCAACAAATATAAGTGCCATTGTATACAGTGTTTTATTCACAGTTTGGATTGAATGGTGTTAGTAAGGTAGTGGATGTAGGTCACAATGAAATCAAATGAAATTTATTTGTTTAAAGTGTACTTATTAGCAGAGCTGTCAAACACACTTTACAAGAAACAGTAGCCTGATGGTCTAAGAATATAACTTTATTACCTAAATTATATAAAATTAACACCTAACAGTATACAGGTAATACAGATCAATGTTAGATACAATTATGTACATTTACAGTGAGCATGAAATAGAAAACAATGTTGAATAATTCAGTGGAGATAATACAAGTAGAACAAATATCAAAAAAGGAATCCTATGCTAAATTGGCTGACAGTTGTAGATTGTCGAATGTAGGCTAGGAGTGCATTGAAGAGGCGTGGTGCAGCAGTGTAGAAAGCACCATCCCAAAAATTAACACATTTTGTGCAGGGACTGCAAGCGTGAGGTAGGAAGATGAGCTGGTTGAACGCACAGACGTGTTGATTGAGATTGTCGAGGACAGATAGGAAGGAACCATGCCATGAATGTGCTTTCGTGCTTTCTACACTGCGGTACCCCGCCTCTTCAATGCTCTCCCAGCCTACAGTGTACTGGTCATTGATAATGTCACGATGGGAAAGTCTTTTGTACCTATTCCTATAAAATTGTTTCATTAGTTCAATTACTATTTTTTGTTGGTTGTTGTACTGTTTCTTTTCTTTAGTTACTATGAACTGCTATATGTTATAATATAATGTGTGTCTGATTTAAATAAATAAAATAAGACGAATGGAGATCATGCTTTATTAACCGTAGCATTTGTGTATTACGTATACCTGATAAGGTGCGAATCTGCGGGAGAAACCAGTAAAAGTAGTAGATCGTTCATTATGTTTCTGCGTTTGGGTAAATATCTGGGTTTATTCTGCTGGGTATATTAGGGAGACATGATAAAATTTGACAGGGAAAACAACATGGCGGGCGTCGTTAAAACAGTAAGTTCTCAATATAATTATTTGATATAAAGTGCACTAATAGCATTGCTGTCTAAGGCACTTTACTCTAAAGTTTACATCAATATGAATACACCCTGTAATAACATTAATATGGTCTAAGTAAACATATAAAGAATGCTTTGCCAAAAGCTAAGTATGTAAAGTAATTTATTGTGTAAATCTAAATTTCTAAGATTCTAATTATTTATATATGCAAGATTAATATATTTTAACTTCAAAAGCGTTGTGTTATGGAAACTCTTTGGATGGAAATAGTACGATTTTGGTTAGATCAAAAATTTTAGACCTACAGTCAGAGAGTTGAGTAAATTTTTTTGTCATTTAAATTACAATTAGTATAACTTTCGTACTATTTAGCTTGTCTTTGCTTTCAGACAACGAATTTGACTGGCCTTGCAGTTGCTGCATATCCACATAATGTATGTGTGTGTTTACCTGGTCGCGGTAAAATAGCTCAAAACATCTTATAAGTATTTTATAAGTAAAGTTTTAGGATATTTTGAACTTTGTTCCACTTTTAATAGTCTGTGCACGAATTATAATGATGCATTGTACACAATGTTTTTATTTAATTTGTTATCTTATAGTCATTGTCACAGAATAATAGTTATTTCGCCAACTATTTTTGTTTGATTTGAAGTATTGTATGTAAGATTGTCATGTAACTACATTCATTCTGCATATATTTCCAGACTTTGAAGCAGCTGTACCAACGGACTTTACGTGTTCTGCAGAAAATGCCACCAACTGCTGCTTACAGGCAACACACAGAGAAAATCTTAGCATCTCGATTGGAAATTGTTGAAAAGGTACTCAATGTAACTACGATGCAGTAGCATTGCTATATTTTGATGATATGTTAAGGAGGGTAGTGTATGTGGTTCTCGAACCATATCACCACACTCGTTATCTAGAGGTTGAGAGTACAAGTCCTTCCAGATATATAGTTTTTTTTCTGTGCATTTCTATCCTAAATATTGTGATGAATTTTTTTATGTGAGATTTGGTCACTGATCTGCATATGTAAGTTACCTTCATGTGATGGACAACTCTATTCTACGTGCTATCTCCATGCCAAACCGGCAGCAAGAGCTCTTACTACCGATAAATTAAATGTCTCACCTAGACCGCTGTGTGTAGCTATACAGCAGACATGCTAAATGTCCATACCACACCTACAAGATAAACAAGAAAGCAACTATTGTGGTATACCTAAGGGAGACATCTGTTGAAATGGAGATGAATGCCTGTGATGTAACCCAAAAGCCAGAAGATAGATGTATCGAGATTTTTATTGAGTCATCTATTATTTCAGGAACCCGATCTTGAGAAATTAGAAAAGAAGATAGCTTGTGGTCAAGTTGAAGAAGTGATAAAACAAGTATGGTTGTCTACACTTTTATTTACAGTGTTCTGAGTTAATTTTGATCTTACTTTATTCTATTTGTGTTATGTGGGAACATATTTAGAAATAACATTTCACTTTAGTGTACAGTGAAACCTGCTCTAATGACCACTCGTATACAGCGACCACTCGACTTGAGCGACCGCCCTTCGGTGGCCCCGAACGTTTTCGGTATATAAGTACACTCACTGTATTAAGCGACCACCTGTCTTAAGCGACCGTTTTACGCCGGTCTCGCAGACGGTTGCTTAATACAGGTTTCACTGTATTTATACAAAATAAATTTTTAATTTATCAGGGTATATTTTTTTCATTATATGATGTCCGAACGTTTATACACCGTAGTCTTTGTTTTTGTCCAGGCTCAACGGGAACACAGACTAGCATTGAAGATGTTGGAATGGGAACCATGGAAACCGCTTATAGCTGAAGCCCCCCGCGACCAGTGGAAATGGCCGCATGTTTGATGGCATATTAATTTTTCTCATTACTTTACATCGATTTGAGTTGGTGAAGCTTCTCTCTCTGTATAGTGATCTAAAAATAAACTTAACAGCTCTAAGGCATTTCATTTGACTTATTGTTATGATGTGTGATATGAATCGAAGTTGGAGAAAAATTTGTTCATATATTTTACCTGTTTTTTTTCGAATTGATGTTAGAGTATGGGTCTAGAATTGTAGTTTTGTGAAGAGATGTCTGTAACTGCTTAGAAGCGCTATAATTACGCATAATTTTAATGATGGAATTTTGCATTAGGTTGTGTTAATTACGCGATGATTATAATTACAGCGAACTGAAAATTGTTTTGCCCGTGATTTGTAATAGGCTTAAATCACCGGGATGGTTTCTCATTGCAGTGTATCATAAGCAAATATAGACAATGGTAGAGGAAGTGTTGAGTTGAGAGTAAAATCTCCAAAATAAAACTTTCTTAGAATGCAAGTATAGATTCTCAGATGTCAATGACAATTATGTACTAGCTGTTGCCACTCACTAAATTTTGAGAATTACATACTACTTGTTGACTGTTAGTAGCGTTGAAAATTTTATACCAACTGTTGACAATAATACGAGCTGACAAATTAATTACTAGCCATTTAAGATTACTAACTGTTGACAGTTACATACTAGTTGTTTACATACTAGCTGTTGACAACTAGCTAAGTATTTAAAATCAATACAGATTTCCAACACCTTATCAAGAAGTATAAAACAGGTGCAAATTAAATTTGCCGTCTATTCTTTTGTTTTCTAAAATTGTGTAATAAAAGCTTACACCAGTTTTTCAGCACAGAATTTACTGTTACTATACATTTGGTATTTAAATATCACCTCTGGGTCAGGCTCAAGCGTCTAGCCATTTTATAGAGGATGTTCTTCTGCAAATGCTGATAACTGACCAGCGGATGACCCGAGGAAGATGATCGAGACGAAGAAGCTGCCAGTTTAGAGCCCTGGTTATCTGGGTTACGAGTCAGGTGCCTTCAGCACCCTACTTTCTGCTATCTCTTCAGCATTGGTAAATGTGAACACACTCAAAAAAGGATTCTTGTGTTTAGGAGGTGTTGAGCCTGATGATGGACTGTTATAGAGTGGGTCTATGAATTGTTATTGACTATTTCCATTCAGCCAAGAGTGGCCTGTGACATTAACTATTAGTGTAACAGTTAGGTAAATTAGCCATATCACCCAATCTTACAACTGCATCTATGGCAAAGAAATACGGATGAAGTTCTTCCTTTACTTCATTCTAGTGCAAAGTTGGCATCGTTTCCTGAGAATTACTGTTAAAATGTCCCCTTTCCAAAACATCCCCTACCAATACGTTCCCCAACATAATTGTATGTTACATATAAGGTAGTGGTAGTTATTTATATATTTAAACAAAAAGCACAGACGAAAACATTTCAGTAATATGGAAAGAAAATTAGAACCAAGACACAGTAAAATATATAAAAAAACTTAAATAATGAACAATAGACAATTTATGATGATACAGTATGCAGATAAAGGCTATTTATTACCCTGGGATGTGACAAGCTTTAATCAACTGAGCGACGCTGTGGAAGGGGGGACGTTTTAGTAGGGGACCATATTGCTTGGGGGCCATGTGGTAAGGGAGCGTTTTGATAGTGCGACGTTATGGTAGGGGTGATTTTGGAAAGGGGACATTTTGACCGGCTTCGAATCAAGACAATAGCTGTATGTCGAGTAATAAGTGGATTTCTGCAAAAGTGAAAACACGTTTAATGCCCGCCTTATGGTAGTTATGAATGAAACCAAGAAACGCCACGCGGTGAAGACATAAGGAAGGTACCAATCTGACTACCATCAAGATACAGAGCTAGGCAGGTGGGTAGATATGAGTAGGTGGGCATTTGAATGTGTGTGTGTTTGCAGTTTTCTCATATTTACTTTATTTGCCATCCTTATATTCTGTTGCCATTAAACTGGAATTTTTCTCTTCTCGTATCGGAGTAATTAGATGTCTGAACGAGTTCAACTTGTGGAAGTTGAAGCAAAATAATTATACGAAGATGCAGCTTTAAGTGAAAGCAGTTCCGTGCTGTCATGGCGGCTTCCACAAATTCTACTCTCGATGAGCCATCAGAAATCGTACGTTTATAATCTCTGAGGTTTTGCCAAAATGTTTTTATAACAATTTTTCTCCCTTTTGACTAACCGTAGTTCCACAGACCAAGATTGCCCATTGTGCTAACTAAATTTCATCTGACTATAACGGTTGTACAGATTAAACTTAATAAACATCAATATTTGAATATTTACAATTACATTATCTAGAAGTCGAAATGAACCGAGTATAGATATTATAATACTTAATACTTAAAAAATTTAGGCTTACTTCGGGAAATTTTAATTATTACACCCACAGAGATTTTAGTAACGAATTCATGTTTTCTGGCTGTTTTGTTGTGTTTTGAACGAATCTGATACTTAAAATCGTCGGTAATTTGCCGATTTTCAGTTATCACCCCCTCTAACCCGAAACTCTAGTGTTACATTCTATACAAATTCTAACCCTAAACAAGCAACACAAACAAACCCTTAAATCTACCCTAACCCTAATTCCACCATACTCCCATTACTAACCATAACCTACCCCTAATACTAAAACTAACCCTGAACTAACCCTAATGTACCTGTTTTCCATATAAAGTGATTTTTATTCGTTTGCGTGGTACAGGAGTGTATAAAATTCGTACGCAAATGAAATTGTAAACAAAAAAACGGCGCGTTCCTGCGCATGCGCAATGCACTAAGTCATGGCGACGATGTCGGACTAGCGGAGTAGCAATTTTGCTACTTTATAATCATTGTAAGAGTATAAATAGCATAGATATAAGAAGATAAAATAAGTTATTGGCAAAATGACTAATTTCCGATAGTAAGTATACCAGAAACAGGTTTCAGAACAGCAAATTATACCACGATACTGTAAATTAATGCCAGAAAGTTTGTGGGTGTAATAGTAAAATAATACCGTATTATTGCATGTGCTTAAAAATTTAAATTCTAGCAATGCGTTAACTAGACCTGCTTCATTGTCTACTGTTTCCTCTTAGATCTGTTTACAAACGAATGTCATCTTGGACAGGTGATCAAGGACCCACTGTGTGACTTTGGCCTTAATGCATCATGGGGCCTGGGCAAGCAGCTCTATGTATACGCAGGCAAATCTCCACATCGAGAATCTAGTGAGTTGTCTGACTTCTGTCACATATACAGCAATTATTAATCATAAGTATGTGTCAGGTGTATGTCAGGCGTATGTCAGGTACATTCATATGATTGATCATTGTTACAGAAGGATGTCAAGGGAATGTTTCGGTGCATGAAGTCTGCTGGGACATCGAGATGTCCACTCCAATCACCAGAAAACTGGCCAATGAATCTCGAAGTATGCTCAAAATTAGGGATATTCTAGAACTATGTATAGTACTTATACATACAGGGTTTTTGTTCAACGATATACTTGTTGTATTATATGGCCATGATGTTGAGAAATTTAATATATTCCTTCATATAACGCTATTGATAAGTATGTAATAGTGGAATGCTGGTAGTCTGATTATGCTGAGCTAAGTGCTGTGTTGACAAAGTATACTTGTATATAAAAGCTTGTGTGAATCATTGATCTCAGTTAGTGTATAAGGTGTAATTAGTATATAAGGTGTAGTTAGTGTATAAGGTGTAGTTAGTCTATAAGGTGTAGTTAGTGCATAAGGTGTAGTTAGTGTATAAGGTGTAGTTAGTGTATAAGGTGTAGTTAGTGTATAAGGTGTAGATAGCGTATAAGGTGTAGTTAGCGTATAAGGTGTAATTAGCGTATAAGGTGTAGTTAGTGTATAAGGTGTAGTTAGCGTATAAGGTGTAGTTAGCGTATAAGGTGTAGTTAGCGTATAAGGTGTAGTTAGCGTATAAGGTGTAGTTAGCGTATA
>WURV02154567.1:0-16690 GCA_011762755.2 Epimenia babai
TACGATGAATATAAATCGAGTCTGTTAAGTGCTAAAAACTTTACTTTGTGTATATACAGTACTTTATTTGGACACAATTTTGTTGTCCACCATTAAGGGTCACTAGACAGTGTCATGCCATTACTGCACTTTAAAAATTATTATTATTAATATTATTATTACCATCATCGTCGTCGTCATCGTCATCATCCTCATCATCATTATTATTAGCATCATTATTAACATCATTACCATTACCATTACCCTTATAATTACAATTACCATTACTATTTCCATTACCATCACAAGTGCTAGTACTACGACTGCGATAACTGTTATGATGACGATTATGGTTATGACTTCTTTTTCTTTCACTTGTATGATACAGGTCAAGGAAACCCACGTGTATAATAAATTGCATTATACATCTTCGAATATGTGTATATGGGCGTATACACCATACAATTTACTTTCGCATACATGAAAGGAATTCTTAAAATAAAGAATATCTATGTCCCTGTAAAAGAAAAAAATACTGTTATCCGCGGGTACCAAGTGTCGAATAACTGAAAAGAGAGTGTAATAAGGTTTCAAATGGAAATTTGAATTTTTTTTTGTTGGATTGTTCAAATTGTTGGGGCCTTGTGGACGTATAACGCGAATAATCAAATGAAAACAAAACTCGCCAAAATTCTACACGAAACAAAACTTCATCAGACTGCGTTACGAGCAATTTATGCATTCAAAGGGGAAGTAATCGTATGATGACCCCGTCATTAGGTTACGAGATGAAACGCACGACAGATCGATCGACGAAGAAAGTTAACTGACAGAACAGACCTCAAGCCATCACAGGCCCGGCGTGAGGTCAACCGTTCGTTATACCCCGGAGCTCGTTCGATAATAAGCTTTATCGAATTAGTTTCGAAGTCTTTCGGTTCGGTTTAAAATCATTTCCTCACTATCTTGTAAATACACGCAGAGAAATCGTCGCTTGTTTAAACAATTTCATGAAAGCACACCCCGAATGTTAATTTGTCTTTTGATGTACGCTGGAAATGAAAATTGTTAATTGACAAGTGATTTTTTGTGGTTCTATTGCTTCATATAGTGATATTGGCTTGTCGGTTGTTAGGGTACCATACTACACAAAAACCAATATGGAACAGCAACGTCTTTCGGCAAATCAAGAATCTGAAAGAGGCGATGTTTTAGTGCTACTTATTGATGGTAGTGAATGTCAGTCACACAATCATACGGTGCATTGACGTTAATACTGCACCGTTGCTTAAAGACAAATTATGGTATAATATGAAGTATTTCTGCAACTGGAATACATTACCATAGATATTGAATAAATGGGGTTGGCATGCATGGTGATGATAATAAGACTATTTTATCATCAGAAATAACATTAACATGGTTACATCCTTCCACGTCGCATTGTGGGATAGTCAGTTTTGCTGTTAAGGTTGGATCCGTGTAGACGGTCGCTATAGTTAACGTCTCTGCCAGGAGTGCACTGATCCAAGTCGAGAGGTAGCGAGCTCGAAACCTAACAAACTAGGCCTTTGTTCATTTGTGAAAGCGCTCACCGAATCAATATTGGGCAACTGACATTATCACTACAATTTTGGGGGGAAAAGCAAAGGTAATCATTATGTAGGGCCTTCTTGGCCGATTGAGCCTATGTGATTAACTCGACCCACGGAATAAGCGCAGTTAAGAGGTATGGATTTAAACACCGTAGTGAAAAACGGATCCGGAAAGACCGTTGACTTTCGTCCATTCACGTCATTGCCTACAAAATCTACGGAAAGCCGACATATGTCGCACACTCCGTCTGTGATAGTAGATAATTATATATATTGAGATGAGAGAATCACGGAGAGAAAAGCCACGTCAAAGGGAAAACCCTTACTTAACAACCCTGCAAGGCCTACCTAAATCCCCATGAGCAGACGAAGTTTAAGGCAGTTTTGCCGGAAGACACTACAAGTGGTAAACTGGCTAAAGGGCAATCGATTTAGCGTCCATTGGAGTAAACGATCGAACCACTACGCTAACTTCTCGCCCGCCATCGAAGGTGTACTAATAACTCGCCTTATTTTTCCTTTATTTGGCTTCGTTCAATTAGACCAGTAATTGTCTTCGAGTAATACATTTCAAGTGAGGTTCGTCGCATACACATCACATGCACGTGTTACAATATATTACACTACCCCACTACGTGATCAAGTCAGCCAGATCCCTCGTGTAGCAGACCTAACGAGGCGGAACTAACCCGTCTGGATCTGGCGGAAGGTCAGGCTGCGCTGTATTTATCTCGTCAGTCATGTACCTTTTTAGTGATCTACTGACGTCCGGATGTGACGAATCCGTTACGAGTACACGCATCAATGAACGACAACGAGGAGATCAGTAAATCCCCTTAATTACAGTAGTTAAGTGGTCAATTTTGTGCCAATGGAACATCATTTATTGTCTTTCAAGAGTAATCAATAAAATTTCTTAAGGATATGAAAAAGCAATATTGTCAGTGCGACTGACATTTACTGCGATTGATAAAGTAGTGATAAAACGTCGCCATTTTTCTTTTTATCGTCGTCAGAATTAGCCGTGACAATTTTTAATGGATTTAAGTACGGTACTTATTCACTTCTCCAGTGAATACTGTATTACAACGTTAGGTGTACGTTCGCTTGAGTTGACGCATGATCTGCTAATATAGTACATAGGTTTAGGCGTTTGGTGTCCACGCGAGACTCGGAACGACCCATCATCACTGCCCGTGGGGTAAGGACTACAAACAATCGGTATGGTCCCCGCGGCGTGCGCATCGTCATTTTCGCAATGCGACTGACTCGGCGACCAGAGTCAATTTCATTAGACAACGATCGATAGTAATTACGGCGCAATTCGCCAAAACCCGTTATAAGTGTATATGTGGTGAGTAGCCAATTCGTGAATATTTAGATGAATTCCGAAAACAAAGAATAGGAAAACAGAACGTCTGAAGGCGTATCTATTAACCGGTCGCGGCGTCCCTTGCCGTAGTAAATAGGGCCATACAACCCAGGAAAATATGTAGACCACTTACGTCGGTAAAAAACCCAATCCTACATTGAAACTATACAGAGAAACACATTAAAAAATGTTATTTGTGAAGCTCGAACACAAATGTCCTGTGTGATACTCTACATACAAGTTACATTGATATTACCCGAACAATATAAAGGCAGCACCTATTCAACTAATTGTCATTGATATTCGCCTAAAATGGGGAGAAGACAAAGGGGTGAAAAACAAAGAGAGCCAATGTAGACCCTCTCTATTCCATTTCGTTTTTGATCGTGCCTTTTTGACTTTTTACGTATTCTTTGCGTTTGCTAAGCATTCATTATGCTTTCTATGTATTTTTGCGGTTACTCGCTGAATTTTATCTAGTTTTCCTACCACCTCTACCTGCTGATTGCATCTGACAAGGTATACCTTATATATGGGGGATTGTTAGTTCTCACCTCAATCTTAGTTTCTCGTTCGTCAAACAGGTCACTTATTTACTTTTCTATTTTACAATATGATGACAACACGGCAATACACACTTCTATCATTGATTGCATACGAAATATGTCAATAACAGTCTTTTAGGAATTGAAAAAGCCTTCAAAGTCATGGCTGGGTTCAGTAACAATCGCCGATCTTTGATTTTTTTTATATTAATGGCGTACGTGTTGTCTATAGGGACTGGATCCCCGTCCCTGTACGTTGATGTTGCCAGCGGCCGTCCCTGGTTTCTGCCGTAATCAGAAAAGTGATTGCGTCCCATCTTGTTCATCACTCGCGCTCATTTAAGCGTAAAATAGTCGCCGTCCACGGTATTCACAATGCCACTTTCTAAAACAGGCCTTCTAGGACGTCCCGAGGTTCTCGGTCAAGTCATCTGCTTTCTGTAATCTATTGCGTCCAACGGTTGTTCACCACTATCCTAATTTAGCTCTCTGACCATGACCGTAGATATATCGCATTGGTCCACAAATACGTTGTTCTTCGTTTTTTTCACTCTAATTAGTCACACGCAAGTTTGAGAGATGCAATAATTATAACCGCGGCGCTCCCGTGTAAAGTTTTAACATCCATTGCGATAGTTGCTAAATGACAAGAAATTTATGATAGAACCATTTTAACGATACTGGAATGTCCCGAAACAATCTGTTATCATCATCATATCGTGTCCTCCACCAAATTCAGCCACCTCTGCGCTGCATCCTTCATCGCGATAATGTCCTCGGTAGGGGGTGGGGTACCAAAACATTTTCAACAATGCTCCATTACGTGTTCGAGGTGATATTGCATATGGACAGTGATACGACTCGGATGTTTGATGGCACCGCAGTTTCTTAAAGGACGGACTCGCCGCTTTTGAAGGTCGTATGCTGTTTGCTGCGCGCCAGGTTTGCCACGAGTGGTTCCCACGAATTACCAGATGTTCGATATTGTTTTAGTTGGTTGTTATTTGACAAATCTGTGATAAAACGGGTCTGGTTTAATGTCACTTTGTCCAAATAAAATCCGCAAAGTTGGCGATAGAATGGAATGACCGACCTGGAGATGGAAAAACGCGCAAATCATTGACGAGAACGAAAATTCCTCCAATGATTTACGGCGGGGACCACAATTCTCTTTGGCGTGAATTCATGATTCTGCACCATTGGGGGAAAATGGCCGCTATTGGGAGTCGTGGTCTTATTACCCGCGACAGTGAAATTTGATTTAGCAAAAAGACTGGCTCAATGAAAAAATGATATCGGAATGATATAATGCAAAATCATGACGAAACATGATAAACTATTGTAATGCCAGATGAGCCTTACAGCGAGGGCTATATGGTTAATGTGCTTATATCGATCTCATGTGTGTAAATGACTTTAGTTGTTAATGAAATGAGTGGAAGCGTCAACGTGACTAAGAGAATCTAGTGGTCTACCTCTTATACAGCCTGCGATTATGCGCAAGACCAACACGTGCGAATGCGAATAACACCTAGACACTAGTACATTTTTCGGGGATCATCTTGCTCTTTGCGATGATGCAGAATATGCAAAGACCTACACCACCTACTAGTCACAAACAAATCGCCACTTGATAGCTTGAACGTCGCACGAATACACACGATGAGTAAACTTCAATTGTTAAGGACTTCGTGATCACCACCTCATAGTCTTCCATAGGATGAGACACGCATGCGCACGCTAGATCAAGTTTAGTGGGTAAAGATTTCAGAAGCACCTACTAATCGCCTTCATTGCGACAAGAGACGCAGACACACACGATAAGTGAGCGACGCTCCGTACAGATTTTATGTGTACCAACCAATTGCCTTCGATCTTACGAGAAACGCATACACACGATAAGAAAACGTCGCAGGATAAGAATTTTAGATCAGCATCTAATAGCCTTAATTCCGAGGCGAAACGCATGTACACGAAGGTAACAGGGCAGTCGCGGACGAGTCAAGTGATAAATGGCTCCAGCGTGGCCCCGTCACAGTTCCCAAAACCATTCCACTCACACCGTGTCATCTCCCTCCAATTCCGGGCAAAGTAATCGAGCGATTTTCTGGTCAATCAGCGCCGACTGGTTACATTGGCGGTGAGCAACGATTCGAAGACAGCAAGGCGAGTATATATAGATGAACCTATCTACACTGCAAAATATATGTACCTGATCGCGTATACAATCCCGATGTTTTTATTACAGAGAAATTTGACAAATTAGGGGCTAATTACTCGATAACAAGCTGCTCGTGTCTTCCTGTCGACACTGCGTGAAATCGGTTTTCATGCGGGTAAGCAGCAAGAGGATCGAGGTCAGTCGCCAATAACTGAGGTAATTTACTTACAAGCCCGGGGTCAGTAAAGCAATCGGCGAAACAATTGTACGCGCGTCATCCGCTGGTTTGAATAGCTCTACTAGGGTGACGTGACACGTACATAGACACATGACGAGAAAAGAAATACCTACGTGGATCAACGGCAGAATGAACGGTTTTGTATCGTTTTAACTGTCACTGTTAAGATTCCGTAGTGCCTAGATATGGCAAGCGTGACTAACCTGACCGAGCGAAGCTAAAAATACGTGGGTTGGTGCGTTAAGTGTATTGCTAATAACAGACTTAGCGGAATTGTGATAGATATGTGAGCTGTCTGTAGGTGGGAATGGAAAACGGTCAATTGTCGGCCCAGACCCGGTGGGTTTTATACTATGTGGTATTATCCCCACTATCACAGATGAGGCTAATCATGTTAATGTAAATGTAGAAATGTTATATAACGCAGCTATCAGTATCCATATACTCTCAGGTGCGCTTTAGAAATATAAAAATTATACACATATTAAAAGATGGAAATAAAACAAAAAGTGAAATATTTAAAATACATTATGTAAAAGCCCTTGAAAACAGGTATGTCTTCAAGTGGGATTTGAATGAGCTGAGCGATGTCTGCTGTCGCAATGAGATAGGAAGATCATTCCGCAATTTTGGACCTGCACAGAAGAAAGAGCGGCTATCGGATGTGATAAGACAACATGGTTTTACTACAGCTGTGTGTGTATCACAAGACCACAGACGGTGTAGTGGAGCGTAGAATGTAAGAAGCTCGTTAAGATATCCAGGCCAAGGTCATGAAGACCAAGAAATAAAAAAAACAAGAACTTTAAACTTTATTCTCTAACGAATCGGAAGCTTGTGAAGACTGAATCAAGAGGGAGTAATTCGACAGAATTTTAACTTTTTTTCATAACCATACCACAGACAGTATTATGTACACGAGAAAAACCATTAATGACAATAGAGGGACAGCCGATAAGGAAACTATTACAGTAGTCGAGTTTTGACGTAACCAATGAATGAACCATTTAGCCGCAACAGATTGTGTAATATATAATATACAATCAATTTGTTGTGTCAACCGCATCATAGGCTAGTACTGTAAACGGCCAAAAATGGCCTGCACAACGATTACCTCGGTCATCAGCCTATCGGTAACTAACTAACTAGGTAGTTGTATGAACAATACCTTATTAAGAAAAATCAAAATCGTAATCAACCTTCGAAATATAAATATCACAATTTGATTCATATAGTTATGTAACAACCAGATGGTTTTATGTGCAATTTTTGCAGTCCTCCCACAATGGGCACGTGAGTGAGGAAAACCGTCATGCGGTGCCATGTACGTAGAGTGTGCGGTTTTTCGTTTTTTTTCCACATTGATCGATAACACTAAGCTTTGACATCTGTCTAATTTCCATTTAAAGCTATGATTAGATTAAAAATAAATCTTTGCCAGAAATAGGTGTAGCCTTGTCTCATAGCACGACCTGTGTAATTTTCATTAAAACAATAAGGATCAATGTTATTGAGCGATTAGAAGGCCGCGATTGTTTTAACTCGCACCGTTCTCCAGCGTTGTTTGTCCGACCCGCCCCGAGAGCCGACGAAAATCTAGGCATGTAACCATGCACCGGGGTCGTCATAGCAACCTGGATCGGTTTATTACTCGTGGGTAGAAAAATGAGTAGTAGCAATAGCTGGAACTGTTAATGAAAAATAGACACACTTCGCGATATATATATATATATATATATATATATATATATATCACCACTGTATTTCATTTATCTCGCGACATCTGGAAGAGCTTATGGGAGCCAAAAGTCGAGTGACAGGATGGCTGGACTCCTAAGCAAAAGCGGGCGGGTTCGAAACCGCCCAACGGTTTCTCTGCGATTATTCTCGGTAGTTTATTTATCCCTGATCATCCATTGTAAACCGCATCCGAAAGCCTTTGTTGGCTTATACTTTCGGTCTATAAATGTTGTACTGTTGCACCGTTTTCCGTTACGACTGAAACGAGGATCGGAACACTCCCCCCCGGAGTATATGTGGCCCGTAAAAGATTGTCATGCCGAACGTTATTCTAAAGCAAAAGCGATACTGTCAAGTAAAATATACAACACGCAAAGTTGAATGGAAGGTTTACATCCATAATCTCTGTGCAAAAGGCAGTATTTTATTGAGTTTGTTTTTTATCGTTATTTTGGGAGCGGTTCTGGCGTGAACTACCATCAACATCGTCATTATTCGGAATTCAGTTTTGGACATTCATCGTAGTCAGCTAAATATACGAGAATTTTTGTTGAACGCACCCGCGTATCAGGCGGGGAGTGACAGCGGGCCGCGGCAGCGATCGAGCATGCGAGCGAGCGTTTCACTCTCCAACATGAAGTCGGTATGGTTGCTGAGAACGCCTGGCATCGATTTGTCCAGGTAACCGCATACGTCTCTAAGTCCGCTCGGGACATTTAAGAATACTCTTAAGTACTTACCGAGTGATCAGTTGTATTATATTAACAATGTAATTAATATAGTTATGGCGAATTACTCCGTAATTACCCCAAGCTTGTCTCGACTCGAGCCTAATGACGCCAGAAGCCTTCTAGGTTTGTATGATACTACTGAAGTTATCATAGAAATGAATTTTATGTTTGTAATAGTTGGAATTATAAAATTCCCTAGGACCTTCTATTGTATTTCCTATTAATTGCTTGTGTGTCTATATTACAATAGTGGTTCATGAATTTCCGGAAAACACAGAAGAGTATTTTTCTGTAAGCCCTAAAACCACAACCTGGGGTATAAAAAACAGTTTTCAGCGTGCAACGGAACTTTACCGCCATTAATAAACTAGTACTCAAACATTGATTGTTCCCACACCCGCGTGTTCGGTATTTTACGTCATTAATAATACTGAAATGAAATTTTTAAAATTCTATTCAAGCTAAAGGCAATCCTGGTTTCTTTCTGTGAATTCTCGGTATTTTGAACGGAGTAATTATTACCTGAATTATCGGTTTAATGGCTAACATGCTTAACCTGTGCGATGTAATACTCTGATACGCCGATGAATCCACTGCCGGCCTTAGGTCTCTGATACTACGGTTCTGACAGAGATATGTATTCCTCATATGTTCATTTCTGCTTATCTACTTCATCCGTGTTATCGTTTGTATCAAGTTTAAAATCACGTTACGGAGGTCAAATATCACAAGTGCCATTCATGTGTTTGCTGTAGCACGCAACCAATGCGACTAAAATCTGACCGAAGCGTAAATGTGGCATACGGCCATTTGAAGCATTGTTGTCTCGAATACCATGTTTTTCTAAAACTCAACGACAGAAAAACGAAAAAGGAGCATAATTAGTGTTTATTTGAATGATTTGTAGGGATTATAAACTACTACACTCTAGATGTGAAAAGCTTTAAGCATCATCCTATTTAGACTAGGTCCATACACAATATTATGTATATGCCATTTCATGGAATTCATTGGCAAATCACTATCTGGTTAAATTACTTGGTCTATTTGACTCATAAAATCGTACATAACTTATTTCTAATACATTCACATTAATAGTACATTCTTATACACGAAAGGTATGGTTTTCACAAAAATCGGTCAAAATTTACTATTCTTTTCTGGATCAAAACAATAATAATGTAATTTAAGAGTTCAACATAAAACAATAGAGATAATTGCACAGCAATGAATGCAGTCTCCTCTTCCTACGGACGACACATTGGATTCTGGCTTGCCAATTCACTCTTCATGCAATGCTACTTCCAATTGCTCGGGAAATTGTACTGAAAGGTCAAGTTTGTTTACATCTGCCACATCTCGAACATGCTCGATTGGGTTTAAATCTGTACAGCGGGCCAGCAACCATGTCGTCGCAATTATATTGTCACTGAGAAAATACATTATCCGAAGAGCTATCCTAGCTCGATGCATTCGAGGCAGTCTAAAATTCAAGTGTGATGCTTAACTTTGTTCCATGTGTATTTTTATTACATATTCTATTTTCTATTGTTTTTATCTGAGTCAGTAATTATTCTTTTTATATACGGGGCCTTTAGAAATATACCTGACTCGAAATTAGAACTTAGAATTAGACTTAGAAATGATGAAGTTCAATTGCACATCTTTGTCAAGAATAGTTCGTTCCTGATAAATTCGTTAATTTGGCCAATCTTAGGCTAAATACCAAATAGACCAATATGTTAAATTGAATTTCATGACGTAATTGATAGATATACGAGTTAGTGGCAATTATAGACTCGAATCATTTAGTCTGTAAGTTCAACTGGGTATATTAATAGGGATACGGCCAATATCGTGTCCGATAAACTGGTTCATTCAAGCAGACTGTCGGTGCCTCTTCAAGAAAGAACATATTTTTGGTGAAATGTAAAGGCTTTTTATTCCCAGGGCAATTTGAATACGTTAGAAAGTCAACTAAACTGACGCCGATTCGATTACCAAAGAACAGCCCTAACATTTGGAGTTTTTCTGTGTCATTTGAGGTTTTCAACTACTTCGTGTATACTTGTGTATCATATGACGGTGCCTTTTTCTATGGTGTATCCTTTTGAGGTGCCATGGGGAATCTCCAAACGGTATCACGTAGGGATTTACAACGTTGACAATAATACTTTGGCATCGTTGTCTTCTGCGTTTTAATGAGTAGCATGAATTTTTGGTTGTAGCGTTCAGCGCGTCATGTTGCTAATAAATGGTACAGTATTCTGTCTTTTAGAATATGTTCCATCAATTTTGCCCTTTAGAACGTTTTCGTCTTATCCGTCTCTTGATGCGTTTCTGAAATGTCATTCACCTCGATTGCTTCGATTCGACCTTTGATGATGGGATTCACCAGTAACAACGGTCTCAAAGCGACACTATAGCAAGACGATCTGTTAAATTGATATTCCAATTTATCTCGTCGATCCAATAACTAAATTGCGGTGGTCTCTCGCATTGCTGATTTTAAATCCGCTTAATATAACGGACAAAATCAAAGATGAAAATAGAAATATACGCAATGGAACCGAATGTGAGAACCTCGTTACAATATCGTGACAGACATAACAATCTATTTAGTGTAATAACCGGGAAGCGGCGCGGATATATGGGCAGCCGTCAACTCACGAGTGATGTCCGAATCTCGTGATCAGAGATGTCACGCGACCGAGCCATACTGGTATCCTTTAATTCCTTTTCTATCGCATATACCGAAAGTTACACATATGTTCTAACGAGATTTGACGGATATATGGATCAATATCGAATACATACGTTGATGAATATACATACGTTGATGAATATACATACGTTGATGCATAGAGCCGCTTGAATTATGCCACCTGGATCTATATATGATGTGGTACCGAAAAATGCTTGACGCATTAACAACGTATTAAATAAATGTGGAACCGTAATTACCGGATGTCGGTCGCATAAGGGCATACATCATTACTTTGATGGCTTCTCAATACCCTATAATATGGCCGTTATTGTATATGGTGGTAATCCGCTCAGTACTTATCAAGTGGAATACTGTGTGCTACGATCTAGGGAGCAATGCCATAAGCAACGGTCATTATAATGGGCGTTGGTAATGACATTCTCATTCAACGTAACGTTGACAGTGGTAGCCATAGTGATTCGATAAATAACTGGAAAAAAATACGCAGAAAAAAACGTTGCCTTTGGTGGAGCAGAACCCACCACACGACCTCCACATAACCGATCTGGTGCTTTGCCAACTGAGCTCTCATTCAACCTTTTTGGGTAAGTTTGTCAGTATTATCCAGTCTGTCCGTATTGATAAGGGGACTATGTACAGTAACGATGTGTATATAACAATACTCTGGGTTCTCCGGTTGCCCGAGCCATTATTGACCCTTAAATCTAGACCCTGATTATAGTGACAAAGGAATTAGCCTCACTTATTACAGGACTGAGAGAAGAAGTACAGTATTTTATTATAATTCATCTATCTATATAGCACATAGCCTATATATAGCACATTAAATCTTAATTCGTTACTATCGCCAGTTGACCTCCGTCTATTCACGCCACTAGTACCAAACACCCGCAAACAGCATACAAATGTCGCACACTCCGTTCAATCCGTTGATTATTATTTTAGAATGACGTGAAGCGATAGCAGAGCTTTAAGCGCCTTAACGACCATCCAGGCAGCATGCGTAACCCAGCGAAACCCAGCGAACTCAGCGGGTAAAAGAGCTATATAATCACGCTGCAAGGACGGTGCGAAATCCTCTGAGCAGTCGTGAAGTCGCGATATTAAACATCGCCGTTAATGTTGCGTAATTACCCCGTGTCACAAGTGTCAGGAACGGCATGGTGAACGGAAGGAAAAAGAGACATAAAATAGTTCCACTTTATCAATGGTGTTAAAATGTCAAGCACGCGTTCAATATTGCCTCGTGATAACGTGAGGCAATTTAACAATTTCCCACTCCAATACAATTTCATCTCAATAATAAAGTACAAAAATACCTTACTTTTTCTTATTATGGAAGAACGGAAGACATTTCATTTCATGCGTGGTTACAACTAACAACCCCAATTGCGCTTCTAACTACCCGGTTACGAGTCCAGGGCTCCTACCACTTGATTAACTGCTTCCCCAAGCATACGTTGTTCCATTGGCTGCATGCTAAGAATTGCATTAGCACATATTCGACGTATATAAAAAAGATATAGAGGAATATAGGACTATGAAATTAAGATCATAAATAAAAACGTTATAACCAGGTTCATAATATAAGTGTTTCTGCACTATATTGAGCGTAACATTAAATTATTCCAAATTACCCGCTCAAACGTCTTTAATTGCCATTTTTGTTTCTTCGTATCTGATAACATCCCCCTTCTTCCGAAAAAATTCGGCATCCCATAACTCATTGTATTCGCCTCGCCTGTCGCTAAGCGTTGAGCGCACTGGTTAGTGTCCATTCCAAATGGCGTATCCTCTTATGATAATTATTTTCTCGCGTTGTAGACAATCACACGCGACGAACCTATTTCCTGCTCGCGGCCCATCGCTACGGTAGCGTATTTCCGTTATGTCGCGCGGCAACCTGTCACGCTCCATGTATCGACTATTATACGGACTTGTAGTAATTATAAACGAAAAAATCCGAGGCAGCGCATTATATCTAACTATTCGGATCTTTATATAGGACCGTCCTAGATGTATGAGGAAGCAGACTGTCGTGTGGTATGCGCGCTAAACTCGTAAGAAAAAATTCGTGAGTTTGTAATCGTCCGCCGGTCGGCTTTGCTGTGATCATCCCAAACAAATTCATTTTAACAGATTGCAGGAGCAGATACGTCTTTTACATGGATAGACACGAGCTACCATCCTTCACGGTCACATACGCGTGACTAAGGTGTTATATCTGGGTTGAATAACTGCCATACGCATTTATTGTGAACCGCATGTCACAGTTTCAGCCTTTTGTAATCAGCGGATATAGTTAGCCTTATGTTTAGTTTTGAGGGGAAATTACCGTAGTTTTATAGTGGATTTACATCATCCGATGACCTGAATGCGGTTCCCGCCTCCGACCTCCGTTTCCGACTCCCGCCAAGGATTTTACATAAAAAATGGAAGCGTTTCGAATTTCTGTCTGGTTCTAAATTTTCGGAAGCGGGAGAGGTAAATTGAAAGCTTCAAACAATGAACGAATAGTGTCAAGCACGTGACCCAGCTGTATTCTGTTTTATTTGGTTACAAGATGGCGCCTAAATTGGATTCAAAATTATCGGTCGAAAAAACGGAGCTCTTTATATCACTATATAAACTTGCAAGCCCAGACAGAATCACGTATGACTGCCTTAAAAATTCCAGTCATGCTATGTTAACACCATCACTTACTTTAATGCACTGTGCTCTCACATATGGGTTGTGTCCAAGTAACTGGATTTCAAGCAACTTAATTACATGATATAAACGTAAAGGTCCGTTACCATTCCCAGATTCATCCCGGGGTATAGCTCTTCAGTCGTGTGAACTTAAGACGTATAAATTCATGATAGACTGTCGGCTTTACTCGTGAGCTGAGTGTTTCAATAAACTGCCACCTGAAAAACATGATTTTCGGAAAGGTAGGTCCACAGAAACTGCTATATCCGCACTGAATACACTATTGCGTGAAACCCTCTTCACACAAAAACAACCCGTCTATGTCACATAGATTTCCGCAAGACATTTGATTCCATCAACAGGACATTCATACTTCAAAAACTATTTGATAAGAACGTGTTACCTAAATTGCTATCGGTCTGTGGTCAGGAAATATATTACACCATCTTTGGTGTGTAAATTCAAAGTGCTTTGTCATATAGAACCATTTTCGTCCATGTAGCTGAACAGAGGGAAAACTCATTGCTGGAGATGGCTAATATTGTCAAAATTATGTACGGTTTAATGGATTAGCTGTGTATATTTAGATTTTGTAACATTGATTGACTATTAAGGCTATTTACATCACGTGCCTGCTTTGCATTCGTGTATATCGAATAAAGCGCGTAATTCATTTATATCACTTTACTGATTATGCCCCCATTTCGCTATGTGTTTTAAATAGTCTCTCATCCAAAGTGACCGATTTTCCACGGCTCTCGCAGCCGCAGCGAGCAAATTTGACTTGTCTTTGTCACTAGAGTCGCTACTGTGATTGGCCATTTTGTAACTACATCGTATCACGTGACGAACGTGTCACGTGAAAGTAACGGACGAGCGGGAGAACCAGACGGATGGTGTAAATGGCCTTTCGAGTGGAATGCTACACGGACCCGGGAGTCGGATCCGATTAATTGGACGGATGTGAATCCACTACTACCCAACTCGTCTGGAGAGACAGTTGACATTCGTCCATAAACGTTATTGAACTCCGTTCAATCTGTACGAGGTGATGACTGTGCAGTGATGCGGCGGAATAGCGGAAGAGATGAATGACAGCACCATCGGTATACAAAACACGGAAAAACCCAAACAAAATCACTGTGTAAGGCATACGCACATCGCCATCCGCAGTCTGGGTTTAGGGCACTTATTCCCGGAAACATGAGAAGGACTGCGAGCCGATCCAGGGTTTTTTGGATTCAATCCAACTTACTGACCACTGGTATATCAGGCTCCGCGCGGATTTGTTGCCTGCACTTTTTCGAACAATGACAAACAATAGTGAAATTGGAATTTGTGTCTGTGGTGGCACGTTTGTCCATTCATTCAGGTTAATCTAGTGTATTTTAGTTTTTTAGTTGTTGTTTTAGATTATTATGCGAGGGCAGGTATATTCATTTCGAGGGTATTAAGTCAATGCTGTAAGTCGCCTTTGCTTCAAAAAGTAGTAAGGATACGGAACGACAGAATTCAGCAGCGTCCCTAGACAGAGAGAAGCCCGACATGCATGACAAGGATCCCCTGACAGCTCCCAACTGAGAAAGGAGAGTGAAATTTATGGAGTTTAGTGAGAATCTAAGGCGAAGCAGCCACATGGATTTCCCACTTCTAAGATTTTCACAAGAGAAGATCGCCTAAGTTATCTCAGATGTTGTGAAACTCGTTTGTGGCTTTGCTAAGTGTGTATCCTAGTATCATGTGCTGTTTTATTTGATATGTTTGTGTGTTTTAAATAGTTCATCAAATCCTTTAAGTCATGCTTTCCTGTGTCATTCCCATCATTGATTGGTATAGGAACATATTTTATACTGGTTCTATGGTAAACTGGGCAGTTTCCAACATGGCGTAATGGTGATTCGTCTTGTCTTTCAGGCGACATTTTGGGCATGTGGCAGTCAACGTGTAGTCATGTGTCGCGGTAAAGTGCAGGGACCAGGTAGTATAGACGTCACGCTTCTCACGTCCTTACTTGACACTTGCAGTAGAGACCTTGTTTTGTGTTTTTTATTACGTTTCACAATGGTTTCCTTCGATTGTCGGCAGCCGTTTCGTTTTCTCCAGTATTTTTCTGCTTCGAAAGTATAGTTACACGGTAAACTCCTTACCACACTTTTTTGCAATGGCTTTGACTATCTGGAGTATATTCATTCCCTAGTCTTGCCAATCTATCAGCCTTCTCATTTCCCGGAACACCGGAATGTCCTGGAAATCAGCGAAGTGTAACGTGGTTGTTTTTACGTAAGTTATTCGAAGCTGATGGTTTTGAATGGCTTCTAGGCTATCTTGACTGTCACTTAGGAGAACTATGTTTCTCCAACATGTGTGTTTTATGTAGCTAGCACGAGTGAGTTTTGCATATAGTTCAGCCCGGACGATAGTAATGTATTTTCTAAGGGATAATGCAATCGTTTTATCCGTTTTCGTATCGGAGTAGTTCACAACACCTCTGCATCCTATAGATTTCTTTGCAAATGTAGCAACTTTCAGTAAAGCTACATACAACTCGATAGTATATTAGTGAGCTGCGCTATACAAATAACTGATATTATTGTTATTCTTTTAGTTAGCCGTTAGTCCAGTAGTTAATTACGTTGTAATAATTTATTGCATTGGCAATCCAGGTGGAATGACCTTTGATGGTTATGAAACATATTTTCTCAAACTGTTTTCAACGTTCATTGTATATGGCACTGGGGTATTGGTTTCTTTGCCATTTGAGAACCACCATATCAAAATGAGTCTAAAGTAGGGATTTCCATAGTGGGTAAATACCGTTAGAAAGTCGAAAAAAATAAATTTTTCAATTTTGGGTATTTAGTATTTTCGGATACTATGGATATTATTCTATCCATAAAAATAATAATATAC